>JAVGVS010000090.1:393149-680649 GCA_032718565.1 Distichodus sexfasciatus | reverse complement strand
CTGCAGAACCCAAGTTTGTTTCAGCTTGAGGTCACGAACAGATGGATATTCTCCTTCAGGAGTTTTTGGTAGACAGCAGAATTCATGGTTCCATTTATCACAGCAAGTCTTCCAGGTCCTGAAGCAGCAAAACAGCCCCAGACCATCACACTACCACCACCATGTTTTACTGTTGGTATGATGTTCTTTTTCTGAAATGCGGTGTTACTTCTATGCCAGATGTAATGGGACACACACCTTCCAAAAAGTTCAACTTTTGTCTCGTCAGTCCATAGAGTATTTTCCCAAAAGTCTTGGGGATCATCAAGAGGTTTTCTGGCAAAATTGAGACGAGCCTTAATGTTCTTTTTGCTCAGCAGTGGTTTTCGTCTTGGCACTCTGTCATGCAGTCCAGTTTTGCCTAGTCTCTTTCTTATGGGTCAGTCATGAACACTGACCTTAACTGAGGCAAGTGAGGCCTGAAGTGAGGCAAGTGAGGCCTGAAGTTCTTTGGATGTTGTTGTGGGGTCTTTTGTGACCTCTTGGATGAGTCGTCGCTGCGCTCTTGGGGTAATTTTGGTCAGCCGGCCACTGCTGGGAAGGTTCACCACTGTTCCATGTTTTTGCCATTTGTGTATAATGGCTCTCAGTGTGGTTCGCTGGAGTCCCAAAGCTTTAGAAATGGCTTTATAACCTTTTCCAGACTGATAGACCTCAATTACTTTCTTTCTCATTTGTTCCTGAATTTCTTTGGATCTCAGCATGATGTCTAGCTCTTGAGGATCTCTTGGTCTACTTCACTTTGTCAGGCAGGTCTTATTTAAGTGATTTCTTGATTGAGAACAGGTGTGGCAGTAATCAGGCCTGGGTGTGGCTAGAGATATTGAACTCAGGTGTGATGAACCACTGTTAAGTCATGTTTTAACAGGGGGGGCAATGACTTTGTCACACAGGGCCATGTAGGTTTGAATTTTTTTTCTCCCTTATTAATAAAATCCTTCACTTAAAAACTGCATTTTGTGTTTACTTGTGTTGTCTTTGACTAACATTAAAATTTGTCTGATGATCTGACACATTTAAGCATGACAAACATGGAAAAAAATGAGAAATCAGGAAGGGGGCAAACAAACTTAAATTCAAACAAAACACTCTTTCATACCACTGGTTATTTTTTTTGCTTTTCTCACCTGTAGGTGCAGTGTGATATGTGCAGTAGGTGGGCACATTTTGAATGTGCCCAATATGAGAAAGACAGTTGTTTGCCATATCTGTGCAAAAAGTGTCAGAAAAAAGTATAATGTTCTGACAGATTCATCCTGTGTAAGCCCTGTTTAGAATGGGCTTAGAGTTCCCCGTATTTTGTATGTTTGTTTGTTTTACATTTTAACAAATAAGTTTAACACATTTTACAAGTAATGGTGCAATAAAAAATAGAAGCATTATTTAATAGGGATTGTTGGTGTATTGCTTTTTTAAAATAAAGATGTTATTTAAAATACATTTAAATAAATAACTTTTGCTACACAATTCTTTAGATTTGTTATAAATTGATACATATCATAATTTTTGGTATAGACAAAGACACATTATAGATAATTTGATGTCATCCTAATAGTGCAACACAAAGTGATTTTGTGCTGGAAGCATTATTTGATAAGGGATATTGGTCTATCAAATTATGCTATACATACGATTTTAAATAAATAAGTATAGACTAGAGAGTATGAAACCATGCTTCCCATATTCAAACTGTGCACAGGGAATAAGCATTAATATAATATTATGAGATTCTGCATTGGGAGCATTTTTTGATAGGGCACATTAGTCTATCGAATTGTGCTACCCTTGATATTTTAATTAAAGCAAATATAATAGAGTATCAAACCATGCTCCCCATATTCAAACTGTGCACAGGGAATAAGTATTGATATTATATTATGAGATTTTGCACTGGGAGCATCATGTGATAAGGGACACTCATTTATTTTTTTTCATACATTTGATAAATAGCATGAAACCTTGCTCCACATATTTTTATTTTTAATTAAAAGAATGATAATACAAATATTATATTACTGTGAAACATATACTGTTATGGGAAATACACGTATCGATTTTAGCGTAAATCGATAGACTCTACTATCGACTTGTGCTACGGTAGCATTTTTCGACAAGGCAGCATAAATCGACAGACCACCGGAGATATTTGACCAATATGGATCTGGACTTGCCTGCCGCCGTGGGTTCTGGTCCCAGCGCCCGGTGTGCTCTTTCAATATTGAGATCTGTACTTGGCGGAATGTCCAGTTTGTCGCGGAGGAAAGTATCCAAGAAACTCGAAACCAGCATCGAGCTCCTTCCTCAGTCTCCGGTACATTATATATTCTAATGTTCTCCCTCCGCGATCTCCCTTCTTGGTCAACTAGCTTCTCCTCATGTTGAGTTGGGACCGCGATCATATTTTTAACTACATGCTCCCTCTTTAGCAGTCTAGTTTCTACCTCGTCAATGCGGTCCTCCGTTTCGTCGACTCTCAGTTTTATCTTGTTTAATTTGTCTTTAATGTTGTCTAACTGGCGGTTGTTTTCTTTACGGAAATCTTGAATCTCCTGCAAGATCCTTTCTAGGTTAACTTTTTGTTTTTTCACTATTTTTTCTGTTTCCAGCTGTCTTTTGCGCTAGCATTGCACTCCGCATCCCGTGACTCTTCCTCATTTTCGTTCGGATCTGCTGTATTTCTCTTGCTTTTCTCCCTTGTTTCCATAATTATCCTGCTATCTACTTTTTTCATACAAACGTGGGTTTACTCGACACTTAGCAGGATATTTTTAGGTTCTGTCGGAGGAGACCACGTTATAGGCTGCCATCTCGGACGGTAGCGGAACCGGAAGCCTCCCGACTAGAATTTATGAGTTTTTCGCAAAAAATGTAACCCGGCCGGTCATGAATTTGGTCAAAAATTAAACATCCTCAATAATCCCTCAGAAGTGGTTTACAATGCTCCAAAGAGGCTAACTAAATGACACATATTAAAATAAACTGTCAACATTTAACAAAACTGGCCAAAAACTGTACTGTCCAGAATTCATGTATTTTTCTCAAAAATGTAACCCGGCCAGTCATGAATTTGGTAAAAAAAAAAATTTACATCCTCAATATTCCCTCAAAAGTGGTTTACAATGCTCCAATGGGGGTAACAAAATGATCCACAGTAAAATAAACTGTCAAACTTTAATAAAGATGGCCAAAACTCTCACGACCAGAATTCATGAATTTCTCTCAAAAAACGTAACCGTCCGGTCATTAATTTGGACAAAAATTGAACACCCTCAAAAGTGCTTTAAAATGCTTCAAAGAGGCTACCTAAATGACTCATTGTAAAATAAACTGTCATCCTTTAACAACCTGGCTAACATTGTCCTGGGCAAAATTCATGAATTTCTCCTCAAAAAACGAAACCCGGTCGGTCATGAATTTGATAAAAAATTAAACATCCTCAATGTTCCCTCAAGTGGTTTACAATGCTCCAAAGTGGCTAACTAAATGACCAGTACAATAAACTGTCTAACAAAAACGACCAAAACTCTCACGACCAGAATTCATGAATTTTTCTAAAAAAAAAAAAAAAAGTCATTAATTTGGTCAAAAATTAAACATCCTCAGTATTCCCTCAAAAGTGGTTTACAACGCTGCAATGGGGCTAACAAAATGACCCACAGTAAAATGAACTGTCATAAAAATGGCCAAAACTCTCACGACCAGAATTCATGAATTTCTCTCAAAAACGTCATGAATTTGGTCAAAAATTGAACAACTTCAAAAGTCCTTTAAAATGCTTCAAAGAGGCTACCTAAAGGACCCCCAGTAAAATAAAAAACGTAACCTGGCCGCAGTGATGGGAATAACGGCGTTAAAACAACGGCGTTACTGAAAAAAGTCATTTTTCAGTAATGGGTAATCTACCCAATTACTGTTTCCATCGTTACAACGCCGTTACCGTTATTGACAATAACATGCGGCGCGTTACTGTTATTAAGCTGTTTTCATCCGACCAAGCTCTCAGCTACAGGGGCGGCAAAGCTTTTTTCTTTTCTTTGGTGAGGGGCGAGACAACTGCATAAGGGATGATGATGATTGGCTAAGGTAGAGTACAAGCATAATTTAATTTAGATCTATTTGATCGCCAGTTGCGGTCTGTTGATGTGCAATAAATATGAAAAGTTCTAAAACATCTATTGTGTTTAATCATTCTACTATTATATACATAGTAATGACCAAATTAACAATGATATATTACATTTGACAGGTGTCTTGTCTCACATTGTCCCACAGCGATATTAGAATAGTGTAGATTTTGTACAATGTTTTCTGATAAAAATGTATTCTTTTATTTATATTTAGACTTTTATTTAAGTGTCCATTTCATTAATTACACACATTTAATAGTCAGTGTTATTATAAATAATTGAACATACAGCTAAATTTCCATCAAAGGGGGGAGGGGGTTCCACATTTTTGACATATTTGAACATTTTTAAAAAATGTAATGCATAAGTTACTTTCCCCGGTAACTAGTTACTGTTATAATGCTGTAACTCAGTTACTAACTCAGTTACTTTTTGGAAGAAGTAACTATAACTAATTACTTTTTTAAAGTAATGTGCCCAACACGGGTGACCAGTAGACTGAGGATTCATATTTGTGGCAAGGCTAAAAATGGAAACAAGCAGAACAGCCCCAGCAATGTAGGCTAAAACTACCAAAAATACAAACACAATTCATATTTTAATACTTTAATAAAGGAAATCCATTAAGATATTTTGTTTATGATCTTATAACTTATGAAGATGATGAAATGAGAAATATTATTTTAAAAAAAAGTTATCATTGAGATCTTATTTCATATTGCAAGTGAACACGGAAGTTTTATCGAAAAAAAACCCAAATAAATATTATTAGTCATAAGTATATATGAAAAAGTTTAAAAAAAAAAGAAAAAAAAAAAGGAGCTTTCCCTTGAGACTGTGTTAAATACAATCAACAAGTTGATTGTAAAATAGGAATGCTGTTTCTTTTGTTTGGAATGCACTTCAAAAATGAGTTAGCATTAAGAAATGCTAAATGTTTCAATCATATACAACCATATTAACATTTAACTCAAGTAGATTTTATTAATCTATACTTTTTAATGCAAAAATGTACGAATATTGGCGTATGAATTCATTATTTCAAATCATCATAAATGATTGGTGGGACTGAGAAGGTCTTAGAGGTATTCCTTCCACCGACCCACAATATCCCGAGTTGAGGTCAGCAGTGCCCTGTCGCCACCATACACAGTGTTGATGCTGCACTGCTTCCCCCTGCTGAGATGCCGGATGGTGGACCAAAATTTCCTCGAAGCCGTCCGGAAGTCATTTTCCATGGCCTCACCAAAATCCTCCTACGCCAGACTCCCTGAGAAGGGCTGTTCGGTCACTGTACAACCAGTGTCAAAGTTTGGTCCGCATTGCTGGCAGGAAGTCGGACTCGTTTCCAGTGAGGGTTGGACTCCGCCAAGACTGCCCTTTGTCACCAATAACTTTTATGGACAGAATTTCTAGGTGCAGCCAGGGCGTTGAGGGGGTCCGGTTTGGTGACTTCAGGATTGTGTCTCTGTTTTTTACAGATGATGTGGTCCTGCTGGCTTCATCAGGCTGTGACCTTCAGCTCTCACTGGAGCTGAGTGTGAAGCGGCTGGGATAAGAAGTGCCCGGGGAGTTAAAGGGAACCGTATTTAATGATATAGTTTAAATAAAACTGATAAGAATTTTTACAGGTGTCTAGACTGATCTATTCTACAGTGCCTTGCAAAAGTATTTACCCCCTTTACCTTTTCCCTATTTTGTTGCTTTACAACCTGGAACTGAAATGTATATTTCTTTGGCTTTTATGTAGTGGATCTACAGAAAATAGTCAAGTTCATAAAGTAAAATGGAATTTTAAAACCTGTCCTAAAAATTATATAAAATAAAAAACTGAAAAATTGCAAATGGCAGCATCAAGCAAGCAGCACAATGACGACCAAATAGCTCTCCAAACAGGCCAGGGACAAAATTGTAAAGACGTATAAACCAGGGTTGGGTTACAAAAAAATATCCCACAAAGCACCGTTTAATTCGTCCTAGCAAGGTGAAAGGAATATGGTACCACAGTAAACCTGCCAAGAGAAGGCACCCACCAAAACTCACAGACCGGGCAAAGAGGACATTAATTCAAGAAACATCCAATAGACCAACAATAACCCTGAAAGAGCCGGAGAGCTTCACAGCAAAGAGTGTCTATACTAGAGACGCAATGGTTTTTGATAATGTAGTGAACCGTTCAGTACGCTGTTTGGTTCGGTACACCCAGGTGAACCGCAATAGGTGATCATTGTGCATGCATTCTCAGAGATTAAAGTTCTCTGTCGCTCACAAACAGGGTGTGTTTACACTGTGAAAAAGTCATTCATGTGTTTTCACACATTTGCTTCTGTTTTTGTACACGGCATATCTCACAAATACTTGCACATACAGAAGGATCAGGCCTTGATCACGGAACTGAGAACGTTGCGCGCCACTAACAAGCGGAGCGTGCCAGAATAAACGATGGAAAAATCTAGGGGAAAATCGGCAGAACTGTGAGCAGAATGCTGGTTGTTGTGGTTATTTATCAGCTAAAATATGGTTTGTGTCTGTAATAAAGGGGACATTTTGATCGAACTGGAGCATTTTAGCGAGTAATGGTGCCCATGCGCTCACTCATTAACACAGCGCGTGTTTACATCGCGAAAAATGTCATTTATGGGTTTTTATGCATTTACTTCTGTTTTAGTGCACGGAACATCTCACAAATACTTTCACATACAGAGGGATCAGTTCTTGTCTTGATCGTGCCACTGAAAACGTTGTGTGTCACTATTAAGCGTCCGTGTGAAATCAATTAAATGAAACTTCGATTCTAGAAAAATTTACTCAACGATTTTTTCTAATCGAATTATTCGAGTTATTGGAACAATCGTTTCAGCTCTACTTTACCGCAGTGCCACTTCCCATGCATAACTAATTGAGCGTGCAAGCATTTACAGATCGGCTCCACAGAACGGCCCAACCACCGATACCGATCCAGCCTTTTGAGCCGTTATTGGACCAAAACACATATCGGAACGGTCCCATCTCTAATCATTTATAAAACAATCCATTTCAATTCCAGGTTGTAATGCAACAAAATATGAAAAAGAGAAAAGGGGGTAAAACCTGGCATTGTACAATATTAAGTTTCCTAAAATCTATCATTTTACATTTACATGTTCCCATTAGCCGGAGAGGCGAGTTCCATTATCTTGGCGTTGAGTTTTTGATTGGTCCAGTCCTTTGTGATGTCATCCAAATGAGTGTCAAAGTCCACTAATAGCGTGTGGTCCCTTGAATTCAACAACTGATCTGCGATGGAACGAGTCTCTTCCCACTGTCTCAGCATTATTCTGTAAGGAAAGAAGTAAAAATATTGTAACTTTTTTTATTATTTAATGACGAAGTTGTCAAATCGTTACAGCCAAGATTGCTCACGTGTGTTTGTCTTTCAAGGTCCAACGTGAGTCTTTGTGCTCGTACATAACTACAGGTGGGACTCGGTAACTGGAGGCCATCTTTCGTCCATCGATCTGAAGTATGATACAATAAATCAAAATCAATATACAATAGTTAATTGTAGATTCTCACTGAAGGCATCAAAACTATGAATGAACACATGAAATTATGTAGTAAACCAAAAAGTGTGAAATAATCCAAAACATGTTTTATATCCCAGATTCTTGAAAATAGCCACCCTTTGCTTTGATCACTGCTTTGCACACTCTTGGCATTCTCTCGGTGAGCTTCATTATGTAGTCACCTGAAATAGTTGTCACTGCACAGGTGTGCCTTGTCAGGGTTCATTTGTGGAATTTCTTGCCTTCTTATTGGGGTTGGGACCATCAGTTGTGTTGTGCAGTTGTGTCAGGTTGGTACACAGCTGACAGCCCTATTTCACAACTGGTAGAATTCATATTATGGCAAGAACCAATCAGCTAAGTAAAGAGAAACGACAGTCCATCATTACCTTAAGAAATGAAGGTC
Source organism: Distichodus sexfasciatus (assembly GCA_032718565.1). Classification (NCBI taxonomy): domain Eukaryota; kingdom Metazoa; phylum Chordata; class Actinopteri; order Characiformes; family Distichodontidae; genus Distichodus; species Distichodus sexfasciatus. Next base: position 672,532 of record JAVGVS010000090.1, on the reverse strand, counting down.
AGTCAGTCCGGAAAATTGCAAAAACTTTGAATGTGTCTCCAAGTGCAGTCGCAAAAACCATCAAGCGCTACGACGAAACTGCCTCACATGATGACCGCCCCAGGAAAGGAAGGCCAAGAGTCACCTCTGCTGCTGAGGATAAATTCATCCGAGTCACTAGCCTCAGAAATCGCAAGTTAACAGCACCTCAGATCAGTGCCCAGCAAAATGCCACACTGAGTTGTAGTAGCAGACACATCTCTACATCAACTGTTCAGAGGAGACTGTGCGAATCAGGCCTTTATGGTCAAATAGCTGCTAGGAAACCTCTACTAAGGAAAGGCAACAAGCAGAAGAGATTTCTTTGGGCCTGGAAACACAAGGAATGGACATTAGACTAGTGGAAATCTGTGCTTTGGTCTGATGAGGCCAAATTTGAGATCTTTGGTTCCACCCGCTATGTGTTTGTGCGACGCAGAAAAGGTGAACGGATGGTCTCCACATGCATGGTTCCCACCGTGAAGCATGGAGGAGGAGGAGGTGTGATGGTGTGGGGTTGCTTTGCTGGTGACACTGTTGGGGATTTATTCAAAATTGAAGGCTCACTGAACCAGCATGGCTACCACAGCATCTTGCAGCGACATGCCATCCCATCCGGTTTGCGTTTACTTGGACCATCATTCATTTTTCAACAGGACAATGACCCGAAACACACCTCCAGGCTGTGTAAGGGCTATTTGACCAAGAAGGAGGGTGATGGAGTGCTGTGCCAGATGGCCTGGCCTTCACAGTCACCTGACCTAAACCCAATCAAGATGGTTTGGGATGAGATGGACCGCAGAGTGAAGGCAAAAGGGCCAACAAGTGCTTAGCATCTCTGGGAACTCCTTCAAGACTGTTGGAAAACCATTTCAGGTGACTACCTCATGAAGCTCACAGAGAGAATGTCAAGAGTGTGCAAAGCAGTGATCAAAGCAAAGGGTGGTTATTTTCATATATACATATATACACACACACACACTTGCCACCTTTTTATGTCCAATACGATATTGTAAATACAGTATTGGAGTCTGTTTTTAAGATTATTTTGTTATGCTTAAGGAAACGCTTGATTTAAATACTGTTTTCCTAACTAAAACAACGTAATAATTACACACACGTGTATGTGCTTAAGTATTTGTTTTAAAAAATGCTCATTTAAACATATAAATATTTCTTCTTTCTTATTGATTACAACATTATAAAATTTAAAAAAAAACCCTGATCAATTGAAAATTAAATACTTAAGTTTTGGGTCATTTTGAAACAATTTGACCTACAAAATGAGCTGCTTTTGGCTTTTCTAGAAGAACTACATTTCCGACAATCCCCTGGATGCCCCCCAGGAGCCGCGTCACAATACACGAGGGAAAATCTCAATAAACGGCCGTATTGTGAGTAGAATGCTGGTTGTTGTGCTTATTTATCAGCTAAAATATGTGTTTTGTCTGTAATAAAAAGGACGTTTTGACTGGAGCGTTTTAGCGATTAATGGCGCTTGCGCGTGTTTACATCACGCATAATGTCATTTATGCGTTTTTAAGTACTTCGGTTTTTGTGCACGGAACATCTCACAAATACTTTCACATACAGAGGAATCAGGTCTAACTAACTGAGCGTGCACGCATTTACAGATCGGCTCCATAGAACGGCCCAATGCCAGCAAAACCTGATTGTTTAAGTCGTTATCGGACCGATATCGATCAATGTATCTGATCGGTGCCATCTCTAGAACAAACAGTGTAATAATATTATCTCACATAGATATATTTATATAGAGTCAGGCTATCCCTAAGGACAGACAGATATTTCAATAGACAGACAGATATATTAACAGATAAAATATTAGTTACCATAAGTAAAACTGCATTACTGTACTGTTCTGCAATCTTGTCTGCTATCTTCAGGGCGCCTGGAGTTGGGCTGTCCAGAAAAAACATTATCATGCATTATCAAGTGCCTATAAGACTGATTTGTGAAAACATTTGTGAAATAAAAAATGAGACGTTTTGTGCATCTTTGTCTACAAAACTAGACTTATACTGAGCTTAATTAGTAATTATGTTAATATTACTGAAAACAATGGGCCTCCTTCACCAACTTCCTGAAGCAGAAATTTGTTCTTAAATCCACTGAGCAGTTTTCACAAAGATTATGATATTCGTCAATGTTTTCTTATTTGAGATTTGCTCTTAGGTAGGAACAGAATCTGCAAATGGTGAAGAGCTCTCTTGCACAAGTTTTATTGCCTGCCTGTTGTTGCAAAGCATAATGTATTTTTCTACAGTTGTATATCATAGTACTTTGCTATAAATAACTTACATAAATAAGTTATAAATAATGAGATGAAATAATAAGTTGAAAAAAGTTGAATAAGGCTCACTGACGAAACTCAAAAGAAATGTTAAGAGTAAAGGAGAGAGATAGAAACACACCTGCTGTCAGATAGGGATGCATTGGCTTGGTAGTATCCCACAATTCTCTGCTGCGTTTGTGAACACCATGAATCCACCTGCATAGTGAAAGATAAGCTGTAAACAGGTTGTTTCCAGTTCTCACACATTCACAAAAGCTGAACAACTCACCAGCACCCAGGGATACTTGTGAGTCTAATAAGTATCTAGGCTTTTTGGATAAGCAATAACTGTGTCTGGAACCTTTGGAAACCTAACGGAAGACAGTATGAAAAGGTGGGTTTCAGTTCCACTTGGTGAACTCTAGAAGCATATATTGTGATATGTAAAGATTTCAGAAACAGAAACTTTGTGTTTGGAAATCAGAAGACAGTATAAACAGGTTGGTTTGAGTTCCAGAGTGGTTCTAGATTACGACCAGACATCCAAAATGCTGAGGTACCCAGGAGGACCTATATGTGTGGCAACTGTTTAATCTCGTTGGAATAACTGGAACCAGAATTTTTCCTGAAAGTGTATCGGAAGACAGTAAGGAGGCTGGTTGGCTCCAGTTTCACTTTTGTGAACTCTTTAAATGTGTATAGTCAATCATGTGATGTCAACATTTCTGAAACTGAAACGATTGTGTCCTTGCCTAGAAACTTGAGACAAGACAATATAATGAATCTTTTGCTCAAGAAAACAGAGAATAAAATGTCAGTCAGTCATTTTCCGAACCGCTTTATCCCAACTGGAGTTGCAGGGGACCGGAGCCTATCCGAGGAACATACAGGCACAAGGTGGGGACCAACCCTGGGCAGGCGGTAACACACCACAGGACACACAAACACTCTCACAATCACACACGCATCCACATATTACAGGGCCAATTTAGAGTCACCAATTAACCTACATTACATGCCTTTAGACTGTGGGAGGAAACCGGCGCACCCGGAGAAAACCCACGAGAGCATGCAAACTCCACACAGAAGAACCCTACGGCCATCCCCAGGGTTTCAACCCAGGACCTTCTCGCTGTGAGGCGGTTGCGGTGTTAATGTAATTCACATTCAGTTCAATTAATTCTTGTTTTTCTATGAGTAATTGTTAGCCTAATATACAGGACACAGACTTCTTTTATCACACATACACCTCTCTCTCTCTCTCACACACACAGCCCCCCACACACACACACACACACACTAGGGCTGCAACAATGACTATTTTTGTAATTGAGTAATCTATCGATTATTTTATCGAGTAATCGGATAAAAAAATGTAATTAAAAATGACAATACATTTGTTATTAGGCTTATTCTACTGTGAGTAGAAGTTAGTCATATACACTTTATGTTGTTGTATTCAATTGAAAATGAAGAAACATGAAGTTCAAGGGTCATTTTGAACCAATTTTGCCAATAAAATGAGTTGCTTTTGGCCCTTCTGGAAGAGAACTGCATTTCCCCCAATCCCCTGCGCACGCCTCGGAGCCGCGTCACAATAAAGGGTTCAGCGCGTTCCAGAACGAACTATGAAAAAAAATCGATGGGAAAATCTTAATAAATGTCTGTATTGTGAGTGGAACGCTGGTTGATGTGGTTATTAATCAGCTAAAATATGCGTTTTGTCTGTAATAAAGGGGACGTTTTGACGGAAACGGAGCATTTTAGCGAGTAATGGCGCTTACAAACACAGCGTGCGTGTTCACATCGCGTTTTTATGCATTACTTCTGTTTTTTTGCACGGAATATCTCACAAATACGTTCACATTCAGAGGGATCTATTCTCGCCTTGATCGCGCCACTGAAAATATTGTGCGTCATTAATAAGCGTCTGTGTGAAAATTGAAGCGGCGTATGCTGTAGCCATTTAAATGACTTAAACGAAGCTTCGATTCTAGAAAAATTGCCTCGACCATTTTTTTGTAATCGAATTATTCGAGTTATTCGAATAATCGTTTCAGCTCTAACACACACACACAAACAAGTAGGCTAGGTATGTATTTGTTTCAGATGGCACTAAGTGCAACAAATGAGTTTAATATTGATTTCAAATAAAGGAACACTCAGAAATAAAAGTCCATTGGTTGTACATTTTCATACTTGTCTTTTTTTTTTTAGAATTCATCTGATTACTCATTGAAACATGATAGAATACTCAATTACAAATGTAAAAGAGCACTACAAAAGCTGGACCCCAAAGTACCCCTCCGTCTATAGCAGAAGACAGTATGAACAGGTTGGTTCTGGTTCGGGATCCTCTTAGAGGCATATATGCAGGGTTATGGGTCTGGACAAGACTCTTGACCCTGTATCACTCTGAGGCTGTGCGCTTGTGGAGTGTCATCACAAAAGACAACCTGCATACCTGTGTAAGAGCGAGTTGAGTGACGAGAGCCAGAGACAGATGGGAGTGTAAAAGGGGAACACAATCGGTGACACACACTGCTCCCTCTGCTACACCGGAAGAGAGCAGCAGTCCATTAACACTGCAGCGGGGAAATAGGCTGGCGTGAAGGTACATCTTCACATACGCTAGACAAGATAGTTCCACCTCGCTCATCTTTGCTTTTTTTTTTGGAAAAAGGAACTAAAACAAGAGACAGCAAACAACATAATTAAGGGGTTATAAATACAGCAAGTAGGGAAAACAATGGACATTATCCCAATGTAGGTCCTGCCAGCGTCAACACTTTGATTATGAGAGCTCACGTACTCAGTTTACTCTAAAGAGTACATGTGTTTTAAGTCACAGAACAAACATTCAGTAGATTAGATCTTCATTTAAAACGGCAGCGTAAATCAGACATGATCAGACCAAAATCCAGAAAAACTCGACAATACGAACAATGATAACGCTTAACACTGATAAACGAATTCTATACAAAATAAGCAAACTTACCGTTCGAGTATTTTTTTTCTTCCAGAAATAAAATATATAAAAAGACAAAATGTGTAAAACCAACACGCAAAAACCTGCCTGTAAGGGTTGAGTAAAGCTGGTCCTTCTTGTTCTTTATTCCGTACTTTGCGGACAAATGTGCTTCACTGCCACCTACAGCGTATATATAAAAATGTGCACGGAGCCAGGAAGCGTTACGTTATTAATCCGCGACAACAACCCAAAATAAATACATATTAAAAGTTTTGAGAAGACATTTTAGCACCCGGAATTTTAGCAATCGTTAAAGTTGTTTTATGAAAACTGGACATGGCAAAAAATGTCATGGATGGCAAATGAACCCGAGATCCCCTTTCTTTCTCTTTATAGTATTGTATCTAAAGTCATACATATTTCATGCAATACATAATCCATCCGCTAGGGGCGATCGCAATAAATGGAGCTTCATGCCTAAAATCGTCTTATTTTCCATTTATCAAAACTGATTTTAAGGGAACCTTCTTGCCTTGCATTTCATAAAATTTGACAAACATCGTATAATAGATGTTTTAATTTTTTACAGATGGCAAAAATATACACACCAGCACAGCTAGAAATCACTAAAGGAAAAAAATGTTTCACGCAATGAATTAAAGAGCATAATTACATATGTAATACATCACGTTATAAATCAGATTATACTCATTTTGCATAATCAATAAAGAGAAAAAAAAAAGCTTAATTTGGAATCACAGATTTATTTGGCAGAAATGCAGAGGGAGCTTTGAGAAAAGCTGTGTATAGAAACAAATCCAGTAATACATACCCAAACCAGCATTAAAGGGACACTCTATCCAAAGCTGATAAAGCAGTTTAAAATGAATGAAAACCATCTGCACACGATAATTCACTGTAAAGAGAATCTCAATTTAATCAATCTGCAAAGTGCTATTCAGATCCAATACATTTACAGTTTTGATGATGATGCAGATTCTCTTGTTCCTAAATTCAAAGACGTTTCATTAATGGTGGAACTAAATTAAAGCAAATCCCACATACAGAGTTACTTCTGCATTTAAATATCTGACAAACATGAAGAAACATAAACATGAAGCAAAAAACAAGCCAACTGCCTACTTTGAAGGGAAAATAGGTGTTATCCGTGCTAAGCACAGAAGAGATGGAAGTGCTTATTTTGCTAAGACAGGACAGGATGGTGATTAACAGTCTGAAATGCCAGACGCTTTCATGAAAACAACGATTTATTACTGACTGTATGCATTTACATGTTTATCAGGTAGAAAATGGGTTTTTATAAAATTGCAATAGACACGTTAGCTCAGGTACGACGTCTGTCATTAGGTCCATTTCAGATTAAACAGAATTGGAGGGGAGGAAGAGGGTAAAATCACAAGTCGTAAATTCAGCCTCATTTTTTCCACTTACAAACGTGTGGTTTTTCTCATAAATGTACTGCTCTAATATCAAACGACCATTTTTTCTAGTAAATGTGCGTCTTTAATCTTAGACATTCTGATTATTCTCTCGCAAATGTCTGACATTACAATGACAGAGAACACCCTAGCATTTTTCTTGTACATTTAATCTAATTTCTTCGCAATTTTAGCCCATCACTCAGCTTCAATTTTCCAAATCTACAATGGCCCTAATAACGCCGTCGTATGCAGGGCTACAGCACCAGGTGGAGGGTTTTTTTGACCAGCTGCTGACTTAAGGCACTAGTTCTTTCTAACACGTCATTTCACATATAAACGCAATTCTTCATGAAGCTCTTCTATGATCGTTGTAGTATGTAAAATATTTGCCACCAAGTGCCTAGAGGGACTAAAGTGGTCCTTTACGTTGACTGGCTTCTCCCAAACAGTTAAAAATGCTCCCTCGAAGCGTTAGAACCTTGCGAGGACAATGCCGAACGTGATAGAGAACAGAGTCAACATAATTTTTCCTCGCAGTTTTTTTCTGGAGATCTCGACACAGTTGCTTTCCCAAGATAATGACTTCTCTTCAACAGGTTTAGTATCCTGACAATGCATTATCCGATTTTACTTTTACTGTGGAAGTCAAAATATGAGTATTTGTTGTTGTTACACAATTAACTGTGTTATATGAATCATATAAATAACATCTTGATTATCCTTGGTTATTCATTGCTCAGGATGCTCTGTCATTTGAAATCAGGAAAAAAAAGTCACGATCTCCAAAAAAAACTTATTATGTGGAGTTGACGAGAAACTCATAATCTTCTGAAAACAAATTAGCATTAGCTGTTTTTTTCCAAGATAATCAAAGTTACATAACTTTGATCTCGAGATAAATAATAAAGGATGTAATCTCAAGATAACGAGAGAAAAAAATAACGTTGATGCATGTCCTCTATTGACTTCTGATTACTGAGGTACTTTTGCAGAGACGCCCAAGCAAATGAACATTTGTAACTTAAATTGTACAACTTTATACGCATTGCAAAAAATATTCCAACTTTCTTTTTGTGATAAAAACATGTCAATGAAACAGAAAAATGAGGTTAAGCAAAAGGCCAAATAAACAAGTATTCAAACCAGACATGGCAAGTCTGACAATCAAGACAGTCATGCAAGTACTTTTTGTTTTTAGTGCCATGTTTCTTAGTTCCATCTCTTTGAACAGGTATAACAAGGGCTGGGAAACAATTCTGATCACAAATACTAAACTAGCTAATAATGGAAGTTGACAGACTCCATTAGCCAGTCAAAGGCATTAGCTTCTCTTGTGTAGCCTTTTTTAAAAATATTTGTTAACATATTTGGACAGGTCCTCTCTAAAGCAAAAAACAACTAAAAGTTGCAGCACCAAGTTTTCAAACGTTTTTTTTGCAATCAATCCAAGCACGAAGATTATCTTACAGTTTCGCTTCTCGTCTTACGTCTGAAGAAATCGAATCACAGCTCTTAAATATGGAAAGCGAAAGAATCAGAATAGTTTGTCACATCCTAGCATTTTTGTTGCCTCCCAACTGTGTTTATGAACTGGTGGTTTGTGAGGACTGATTAAATAAAAACAAAAGAAAAATCATCCAAACTGGACTAGTCCATAATAGACCAATCCCAATTCTTTCCCAAATCTTTCGTGTGCAGGTGCTTTGGGACAGCAACATATTTATAAAAAATAAAAGACCTCACAGCATATTAAAAGTCGTAGAAGAGCGTGTAAACATGGCCAGAGAAACTGGGAAATACGAGTCTTTCACTCTTCCATGGCAGACCAAGCCTCCTCGGCCTTCATGTAATATTGATTAGCCAGCCTGCCTTTCATCGCCTCCATGGCAGCGTCTGCCGCCTCAGTGAACAAATCGCCTGCCGAGAGAGGAAAAGAGAAAAAAATTACTACCTCAGTCACCAAGGATATGCTTCAGTGTTTTCTGCAACACGGCGTTCTTTTGCTTTGAATAACTGGAATTGAAATTAATTTGTGGTCAATTATATCCAAATGTGGTTAATTTAATTTAATCAGCATTTTATGTAACAGCCCTAACATGACCTGTAAAGACACCACTAAGGTACTCATGAACATGGTACCGTCCCGAGCACTGCTCCCTGGGCGCTTGAACTTGCACTGTGCCACATGAGAAAGTTTTTCTTTGTTGAACTGAAAATATGACTTAAAAGTTTCTATATTAAATGGCAAACAGCAGATACAGTAGGTATTCAAATAAGTGTAGTGTTAAAACTCTGTAGAACTGTCATATAATGTTAAACGAATAAAAGCAATCTCTTTCTTAAAAGTCCCTACAAGCTTGGAGATTGGAAATTAAGTATTGAGATTAAAATAAATTTACTTATGGCATTATAACTAAAGCTTCTGATTAACAAGTCATTTTGACAACTCTAATACACACACACTGATTTGGAAATAATTCAGCACCTGCTCTCTGAGGGTCTGCCTCCAAACTGAAGCCTCCCTCTTGATACATCTCAGCCTCCCGAGCCAGAAGCAGATATCTGGGCTCATCCTGCATGCCATCGAACTCTCCGCCCTCGTCGTAGTCAGTCATGTTAAGGACGCAGTCGTACCAGCGAACTGCCTCCTTCCAGTCTTGCGTCCTGCACAAGGTGAGTACAGGAGAAGTAAAATGAACAATTTATTGTCCACTTTCTTCCTATTAAGACTCATTCGACTTAGAGCTGCTGTGTTGGGGAGTAGCTAACTACAAGTAGTAACACCACTAACTTTTTTCAGTAACTTATCTGTAGAGAAGCTACTTTGAAAAGAAAAAAAAAGTATGTCGTTTGGCAAAACGCTACAACACTACAACTAGCGGGTGTTTCTGATTGGTGTTAAATTGGCAGAAATGACATCTGACAGGCTACCGTGCTCACTGTGTAACAGCATGCTTTTGGCTACTGTGAGATCGAGTTGGAGGATGAAGTCCACCTTGTTGAAGATGGATGCCAGAATCCATGGCCATGAAGTAGCTTGGATGTAGTTAAGTGTGTTTTTATGTAACTTGTAGTATAGTTAACCGCTATATTAAATCACTAGATTAGCTGTAGTTTGAAGTTTGAAAAGTTACCGTTTTAAAGTAGCTTCCACAACAATGCTTCTAGACCGTTGTAGACCCATAAAATATAAAGTTTTAAATGATTTGTTGATTCCTCAGAAAAAAATCCTATCACTTTGACTGGAGTAATGACAGGTATTTACTAGGGACGCCGTAAAATCAGAGCTTGCTAAGGGCAACAATGGGAGGGAAAGGGGGTGGGGGTGAAATGTTCCGTCTCACCGTCCAGGTGGGAGATTTGCCCCCACATCGAATGCTCTGGCCACCAGGATCATACTGGGTCTGTCTCCAGCTTCGGCGGCCTGCAGTAATAAAGTGAAGCCTTTCTTCCTGTTTTCGTCATTGTCCTGTCGGGAGTGGGGGGAATAAAGTAAGCCAGATTAATAAAAATACGCCAAAACGGCTTGGTTATATAGCCAAAAAACACAACTGGTAATTCAGCTTTGAGAAGAAAGACAAGGAAGAGGGGAAAGCACCTCCAGCTCAATTTCAGGTAAAATGTGATGCGGAAGTTTGAGGTAGCACTGGCCGAGAGCTACGATGGCCTCCAGCTCTCCACACATGGCGGCCCTCTCCAGGTGATACACGGCCGACTCCTGGTCCCACGGGGCATTTTTTTCGCAAAAACGGCCGGCCTCATGGTAACGGACCATGGCCAGATGAACCTGAAAATGTGTAAGAAAATATTATTATATAATTTATATTAATTAAAAAGAGCACACCAAGTTGTCCGAAAATCTCACATATAGTGCACTACAAAAATAATCTGACTAATCAATAATGTTAATCATTAATGTTTTTCATTTGTTTCAACTTAAACCTATCATTTATGCCATTCCAAACTAACCTTTATGAGTCTGCACACCTATGAAAGTGGATGTGTTAATACACCACACAGGAACTTCATGTAAGGAAATTTTGTTGCCTATTCATTTGTTTGAAAAATGCTCATATATACTTAGGTTAAAACCATGCAAATGTTCAATTGTAGCAATACTAGATCCATCTGTCTATTGATCAGTCCTTCCATCCATCCATCTTTCTACAACCAGTCAAAAGTCACACACACTAAATTTATTAATTATTCTCACATGCTTACCATACTGTATTACACCTTTATCTAATCCATCTATCCATCCATCCATTCATCAGTTCTTTCTATTCTCCCATTCTAACCATTTTAACCCCTTTTCACCCTTTCATTCTTACTAATCTCAAATTAATACAATTTCCACTATTTTCCACCTCTATCTATCCATCTGTCTGTCCATCCATCCCTCCATACAGCTTTCTAAACCCAGTCAAAAGCTTACTCAATTTATTCTAACAGTTCTTACATTCTTACTCTTTCCTGCCATTTTTCACATTAATTCATCCATCCATCCAAGCAACCATTCATCCATCTTTGTCAAACCAGTCAAAATCACTCCTACTTATTTACAATTTTCCAACTTTTTCCACTTCTATCTATTCATCCATCCACCCATCTTCCTAAAACCATTCATGTTATACCTACTCAATTAATCTCTTACTTGTTTTTCGATTCTTACCATTTTCCAACTGGTCACCTTCATCTATCCAACCATGAACATTTTGTTTAAAACCATATTGATTGCAGAACAAGTGCACGGGCAATGATTGCAGAATGAGTACAGAGGAAATGGGGACCGTTAAAGGCACACTCTACCTTTCCCAGAATGGATTTGCCGATTTTGCGTTCGAGGAACAGGGAGTTCAGCCTCTCCACCTCCACTGCCACACAGGAGGGTCTGTGAATGTGGGAGCGGGACGAATGGAAGAAGCTCCATTTCTCCTCCGTCAGCTGCAGGGGGAGAAACACATAGCATTAACGTCAGAACGCGAACTGCTTTCGTGCATCAAGGAGGACCTCGGATGTTGGGGATCCGAGTCGAAATCAAAACTGTGAGCATGGCCAGGCCTCAGATCAATCAGATCAGATCAAAGATTTTAAACACATGTAACTGTGCCTTAATCACTAAGATTATTATGGGATTTTTTTTTTTTTTTTTTTACACAACCAATGAAAAGCCCCACCTGTTCCAATTTTGTGAAAGTGAGTGAGTGTCATTGTGAACACACCACAGTGCATTACAATCAAATGTAACCTCTGCATTTCACCCATCCGTGAAGGAGCAATGGACAGCTGAAATGGGCAGCTTGGGGTGGTACCTTGCTCATGAGTACCTTTACCATTCCTGGGATTCGAACCGGCGACCTTCTGATCAGAGGGCAAATGCCCTAATCGTTACGCTACCAACTGCCTCTTAGCATTTTCTACCTTTATCTAATACATCTTTCTATCCATCCGTCCATCTTTTCATCCGTCTTTCTAAACTCAGTCACGTCTACTCAGTTTATTCTCACATTCTTACAATTTTCCCTTTCTGTCTATTCATCCAACCATCCATCCTCCCATTCTTACTCTTTTCTACCTCTGTACGTCCATCCTTCCATTTTTACCTTTTTACACCCTTTCTCACTTCTGTCTATTGACCTGCCTGTCTGTTCATCCATTCATCTTGCTCAAAAAAAGTCGTCAACCCTACTCAATTTATTCTTACCGTTTTCCACCTCTGTCTATCCATCCAACCATCCATCATTTCTGCTCTTACATTCTTACAATTTCTGCCTCTATCTGTCCATCCATCCTTCCATTTTACTATTCATAAACTTTTACCATTTTCCATCCCTCTATGCATTCTTCTATTATTACCCTTTTGCACCCTTACTCACTTCTATCTATTCATCTGTCAGTCTGTTCATCCATTCGTCTTTCTCAAAAAAGTCAGAAGTCATAGTTACTTAATTTATTCTAACTAGTCTTACATTGTTCCACCTCTATCTATCCATCTACCATCTATCCATTCATTCATTCATTCAGTCATTCATTCTATTCTTACATTCTCTCCATTTCCACCTCTATCTATCCATCCATCCTTCCATTCTTGCTATTCTTACATTCTTACCATATCACCCTTTCTATCTATTCGTCTGCCTGTCTACTCAACCCTTCCTCTTTCTCAAAAAAAAGTCAAGTCATACCTTCTGAATTTATTAGAAAAAGTCTGATTCTTACGATTTTTCCACCTTTTCCGACATCCATCCATCCATCTTTCTAAAAATCTGTCAAAAATCGCACCTACTCAATGTATTCTATTTTCACATACCTACCCTTTCCCACCTCTATCTATCCATCTATATATCTATCTGTCCATCCATCCTTTTGTTTGCGTTAGAAAAACACAGAGAACAGTGGGGGGGAAAAGCTAATCTGAGACATTCCACACTCAAACTCAAAACATGGACTGGACAAAATTATTGGCGCACTCAACTTCATATTTGGTAGCACGACCTTTGGAAGAAATAACTGATGCCAGTCGCTTCCTATAACATTTAATAAGTCTCTTACATCTCTCTACTTGAATTTTGGACCACTCTTCTTTTGCAAACTGCTCCACGTCTCTCGGATTTGAAGAATTCCTTCTCCCAACTGCTGTTGTGATATCTCTCTACAGGTGATTTAGATCTGGACTCATTGATGGCCACTTCAGAACTCTTCAGAGCTTTGTCTTAAACCATTTCTGGGTGCTTTTTGAAGTATTCTTTGGGTCATTGTCCTGCTGTAAGACCTCTGATGGGGAACCAGCTTTCTGACACTGGGCCCTACATTGCGCTCCAGAAATCGTTGGTAGTCTTCAGATTTTTTTATAACACCATGCAAACAGTCAAGACATCTGGTGCCTGAAGCAGCAAAGCAGCCCCAAAACATCAGTGAACCTTCACCATGTTTGACTGTTCCTTTCTTTGAAGGCTGCTTGATGCGCTTTACCAAAAAGCTCTAATTAAGTCTCATCTGTCCACAGGACATTCTCCCAGAAGGATTGTGGCTTCCTCAGGTAAGTTTTAGCAAACTCCAGTCTGGCTTTTTGATGTTTCTGCATTAGCAGTGAGGTCCATCTGGGTCTCCTACCATACCGTCCCTCTTCATTCAGATGACGACGGATAGTGCGAGCTGACATCATTGTACCCTCTGCCTGCAGGTCAGACTGAATTTGTTTGGAAGCTGATTTGAGGTTCTTCATCCACCATTCTAGCAATCCTTCATTGTAACCTTTCATCAATTTTATTCTTTTGTCCACGTCTAGAAAGATTGGCTATTTTGTCTTGTGACTGTCCATGCTTTTCCACAATTGTGGTTCTCAAATCCTCAAACAACTCTTTGCAAGTGGGAATTTCTATATTGGCAGCACCCGTTAATTGCTACAGGTGAATTTACTTACGCATTAAACGATCATCACATGCTTGAAATACAATTATTGCTTACAATTCTGAGAAGGTGCCAATAATTTTGTCCAGTCCATTTTTTGAGTTTTCTGTGGAATGTCTCAGATTTGCTTTTTTCCCTCTGTTTTTTGTGTTTTTCTAATGCAAACCAAAGAAATAAACATGACAATACCAAAACATTTGAAATTGCAGCAAATTATGTCTGCTCAAAAAATACTTAGGCTTAAAAAAGTATGTAAGTATGTATATTTCCAGTTCCAAAATGACAGAAATCATGACAGAATCAAGTTGGAAAATTTCTTCCGGGGATTTCCCCCAGTAGATTCAAACAAACGCCAGGTTTGATTTCTTTTTGAACTCCAGGCACATTTACATGTGAGGCATCACAATTTTTTTTTCATTCCACAGAAATGCAGCCATGCCAAGAGTTCAGATGTGAGATGGATTCGACATGGTAGCACATGCAGTGATGCTGAAATGCAATGTAGGAGAAAAGCAGACTACACTGGGAGAAAATTGGGGAAAACATTAACAGCAAGTTGAAGTTTTGTTCATATTAAATATAATCATTTGTATCATTGCATCTACATAATTTTTTGATTTTTGCTGCATCCACTTCCAGCACTCACCTGACATAAATTTTGCATGCAAATTACACCACAATAGGAAATCAAAGATATTACAATTAATGTGGTTGATAGTATGGCTTATAAGATACTGACATGATGAAAATGATTAGATGATTAGATGAAATGTTACATTTGAATGATTTTGATGTAAATTTTGCCATTGCATATTGCAGAAATACACCTAGTTTTTAAGTGATTAATACCTAATTTAAAGAATCGTTAACAGAAAATTCCAGTTCTCCCAGATTAGGATTTGGAAGACTGATGCTATTGTTAGTGATAAAGGTGGTGACAGACAAGCAAGCCTCTTTGAACGTATGGAAAACCCACAAAAGACCTTTTTCAATTTAATAAAATAGACATTTGCACAGTCCTTCCATGCTACGCATTTGGACAATTCTCCAATCTCAAGGAAATGCCCAGAGAAAACTGTTTTGGAGGGGGAATAACACCAAATGCTTCTTTATCAACATGCACCAGAGCAAAAGACTTTTTGGCGGGGTGTAATCGGGACAAGGCTGGCAGGAGAGAATAATCGCGTGCAGGAAATCACCGTCTGAGATTCGGGAGAGTTTATGGTGAAGGAGAGCTTGCTGGCGTTAACCACCGCCTTCTGCCAGGGAAGGAGGAGAGGAGGGTGAGATGGAGGCGGGGGTTAAGAGAATTTGGGATAGCATGACCATAAACCAGTGTGAGAAATAAAAGGAGGTAAGGGAGAGGATGGCGGAGTGATGTGTAAGGTGATTAGATTATGTCTGGCTGTGATAAGGGCTGCAACAACTAATCGATAATAATCAATTAGTAAAATATTTGACTAAAATAGATATCTTAAATAAAATGTCATATATTAATTAAACATTATTAAAATGATTAAAATTGAAACAGAGGGTGGAGGGTGATTATTTAAATTTTTTAATTAGCATTTTTGATAGCTACAAGATACTGTTTGTTATACTTTATGATCTACCTTATTGTTGCACAATCTGTTCATCCATCTGTTTATCTCTCCATCTTTCTAAAAACCTACTCAACTTATTTACCCTTCTAAAATTCTTACCTTTTTAACACCTTTTCCACCTCTAACTATCCATCTATCTTTCCACTTATCCTTCCAGCCATCCATTCTTAATATTCACATTTTTACCATTCTCCAACTTTTTTTACCCATCCATCAAGCTGCTTATCATTCCTTCCATTTATTTGTACTATTCTCACATGCTTACCATTTTCCACTTCTTTCCATTTCCAACTATTTATCCATGTATCTAGCTGTTGATCCATCCATGCATGCTTCTAAAATTGATCACAGCTAACTAACCTTTTCTAACTTTCCTTACATTTTATTATTTTCTACTTTGTTTCCACATGTCCATCTCAGATCAGTCATACCCACTTACTATATTCTAACTACTCTTACAATTGTGCTACTTTCTTTCCCCTTCTATCTGTCTCTGTCTGTCTGTCTGTCTGTCTGTCTGTCTGTCTGTCTGACTGTCTGACTGTCTGTCCGTTCGTCCATCCGCCCTTACTATTTTCCCAGTGTTACAATTCTCTTACATCTTTTTCCACCTCTATCTATTCATCTATCTGCCCAGCCATCCTTCCTGATGGGCGCAGAGAAGTGGTTGGAAAAATCTAAATGTAAGCTCCAAAGCAAAATGTCCTGCTGATAGCATAACTTCACAAACTAGAAATGACATTAGGAAGCTTCTGAATTGATGTCTCTTTAACAAAAAAATGTATTAAAATGATTTCAATCATTTGAAATATCAAAAAGATTTAAATGTATTTATGAAATTTAAACTTATATTTGTCTATGCCTTTTTTTTTTAAACAACCAACTAACTGATCCATCTAAAAAAGTTGAGTGATTAAAATAATTGTTTGTTGCAGCCCTAGTTGTGATTAGAGATTTGGGAAGCTGGGAGGTTCGGGGTTAAAAGTATTTACCCGGCGAACACTGTCCTCGTCAGACTCGGAGTAATGCCTGCTGTAGACGGGCCGGGCCTGGTGGACGACGCATAGAACTTCAGCATCACATTTCGGATCATGTCCATCATCAACAATTCAACAAAATTCAATTTGTAATAATGTGAGTTCACAAAAAAGCATGCACAACTTTTCCTATATGACGAACTAAAGCCAAACCTAAGCAAAAATGTTGCGGAAAATAAAAACACTTAAGGTAAAGTTGAAGTAAATTTATATGTAGTGAGTATATCTAAGTGGTAGTGTGTTGTTATATGACTGAATCTTCATTTCTGGATCTAACTACAGTATCCACCTTTTTAAAAAATGAATATTTGCAAATCAGCAAACAGAGCGATGAAACAACCTCCTGCAGACAGCAGGCCGCCGTAGAACTGTAGGGTAAAAGAAAAGAGGAAATGATACCCTCTCATGTTCGGCCAGGTCTCCCTCGCTTCGTCTTTCGCTTGGATAGCCGCTGTCCCCTCCGTTCTCCGAGTCCTGGAAGTGAAAAAACAAATTAGGTTGGGCTAACACAACTCATTTCATTGGTAGGTTAAAAAAAATGATGTTAAATCATGTTTTTTTAAATGACTAATACTGAGAGCTCATTCCCAGCCTGACCTTTTGATCGGTGCTGCTTCTATCTGAATCATTCATGTCGTTCATGAAGGACCATCCTACAAAATAAAGAGATGACACAAGTGATTAGACATTTGCAAATCTACATATATGTGTTAGCAACAACAACCATCAACAATCCCCAACTAAATGATTTTTAGCAGAAGACCAGGAACTGTGTCAACTAGTAAATGAACAAAAATATATATAAACTCACTGTACTATTATCTATCTGTGTATCTGTCTCTCTCTCGCTTTGAAATTTAGATGGATGTATGAATGTGTAGACATAGAGAGATAAATAGACACATGGATGGACAGACACATAAATAGACAAACAAGCAAATGTACAGTCAGCAGATAAACAAAACAAAAACAGCAGACAAAACAGAGACAGAAAGAAAGACAGACAGACAGCCAAACGTAAGAAAGACAGACACATCAAAAAGACAAATAGACTGATGGAGAAACATTCAGAAAGATAAACAATAAAAAAACAGACAAACGGACATACTGAAAGACACAGGGAGACAGACATACAGACTGATAGAAAGATGAACAACTAGATAGATAGTCAGACAGACTGACAGACAGAAAGAGGGATAGAAAGACAGACAGATATACAGTCCAACAGAAATCAATAATAAACTAGCTTGCACTGTTTCTTACCCATGGGCGAGCGACCAACGGAGACACCCAGGCTCAAGGGGGAGCACGGGATGGAGTCTGTGTCACTGGCGTTCTCGTCGGCCGAGGAGGTCTCAGACAAGCGGGACAGGAGTGGGGGCATGCGGCTGAGAGAGGTGGTCCGCACCCGGGGGGATCCGCAGTGCTCCTCACAGCCGCGCAGCACTGTCTTTGCAGACTGCTAACCCCAACCCCCAACACAGTGTTAATGCATCTCGTGACTCAGAACACACATTAGAGTTTAACAGAGCATCCTGCTTAACTCATTGCCTCTTAATGAGACACAATCACTTCTGGACAAAATGACTTGTTGCAAGGGCTGCTTAAAGATGCTTAGAGAGCTAGCAACAAATAAAAGCTAATGCATTTCTTAATGTTGAATACATTGGCTTTTATTTGCTACAAATAAAAGCCTGCAGATTCTTGGGATTTATTTGTTAAAATGTTAGGGTTATTGGTATCAGTCAGACTGATGGATGGATGGATAGATGACTGATGTACAGACAGATAGATATATGGACAAAGAGAGACACACGCAGTCAGAGAGACACAGACGGAGAGCTAGAATGATGAATAGACAAGAAACAGACAGACAGATAGACAGATAGACTGATGAATAGACAGAGAGACATAAAGACGATAGATAGACAGATAGAAAGACAGGTAGACAGGTAAACAAATAGACAGGTAAACAGACAGACAGACAATCACACAGACAGACAGATGAATAGATACACCGATAGGTGGACGGTAAACTTGATAGATGAACAGACAAAGAGACAGACAGATGGACAGAGAGAAAGACGGACACAAACATAGAAAGACAGACAGACAGTCAGAAGGATAGTTACACTGATTGACAGACAGTGAACTAGACAGACGAATAGACAGAGAGATGGACAGATGGACAGACAGATAGATGGACAGATAGACAGATCATATCAGCGCTGAAAAAAGACATTAGTTGACCCTTTACTTCCAGATTTTCCCCCAGTGAATGATGGAATGACACTAATTTAGTGATGACAATAATAAGAAGAAAAGAAATAATGTATCCAAATATACATACATACACACATATATATACATACACACACACATACATATATACATATAGTTTGTCTAACCTGAAAATTGGTTACATAAAATCTGGCATAGACAGACAAATTAGTTACAGATCTTCTCACATGCTAGAATGTCATGGTTTTCATGACATGCATGAGACAAGGCGGCATGTCTTTGTGGAGAGCGGCTGTGTTTTTACAGCTGCTGTACAATCACTAAAGCTACAACAACCCAGGACTAACCAGCAACTTGTTGGTGCAGTCCAGCTGAGATGCTTCGGCGGGGGAGAGGTCGAAGGGCGTGAGACCCATGCTCTTACAGATCTTGTTACACAGGTGAGAGTGGAAGAACAGCGCCATACCACGAACACCTTAAAAATAAATCGGGGAGACAATGGCATGCGGGGGATGACAATTTAGATTCTGTTTAAGTTTACCGAAAAGGTTTCTACTGCAAAAAAAGCTAGGCTATTTTTCCCTCACTGAACGAGTGCACATCTTATCGTTGCGATTTTGACATAACTGAAGATTATTACAGATGTAACTGCAGACCAGTCATATGTCAACACATGTGGCAGTATGTTCTTAAGAGAATAGTACATGAAGGCACACTGGGAGAATAATTGTAACAACAAATTATCAAGGCAAATTGTCATGGGCATGAATATGTCAATAAGAGATTCTGGATGTCTTGCTTTTCTGTTAAGTGCCCAGCCCTAGCTTAAAACCAGCTGAAGCAAAAATGGAAAAAGAATACTGAAAAAGAGGTGTGCTAGTATTGATGTGAAGATTCCAATTGTTCCATTTGAAACGAATCGTATCAAGAACTTTAATACCAACTATTATTATGCTTCTACATTTTATGAATGAAAAGAATCTACATAAATACCCAAATTGCCATCTCCAAAGTCTGTGCCCTTCTCCGTGTGGATCTGAGGGTCCGTGTAAAGGTCTCCGACTCCCTGAATGTCCACAACGATTAGCTGGTGTCCCGATCGCTCAAAGGAGAAGTGGCTGAAGGCCTGAAGACCACATAGGTGAAGAGTCAGGTTGGGTTTGACGCTTATTGCTTTCAGAGGCCAATTCCGGAAAGTCGAACATACCTGAGGGGTCAGACGGATGTTGTCGTCCCTCACGAAACCCGAGTTGGAGTTGTACTTGATGTACTGCCCTTCGATGTAGTGCTCCAAGTGGAACAGGGGCTTGCCAGGGCGAGAGGTCATTTCCACAATGCACATTTGCATGATGTCGACCTAAAATGGGATAAACGCCACAGGAGAACCTGCAGTCAACGCTTCTACAAACACTGGACTAGAAAACTCACTTGCTAGTTAATGAGCGGAGTGTAGAGTCATAGTGAAATTCGATTAATAGCAGCTTTTTATGTTATGAAAACTGGCAGTATACCAATGCCTGACCGATAGTAACCAAAACAGACAGGATGCTATAAATACTGAAAAATATTCTGCTTTGTTTTGCAACATTCTAGAACTACCAAAGCTGAACCCTAGTCTTATGGACCCAAAAACTACAATTATTTGCAGGTTTTGAATTACAGTAACTGAGATGGTGCCATCTCTTAAAAAGAACGTTTGAAACCCTTTAGTGGTATCTTTAGCAAAATCTAACATTTGGGCACCTGTTTGGGAGGTCGGTGGCGATTAAACTCCTCCCCCCAGAGTTTAGCTTCCATCTGCAACCGGACATCCTCGAAATAAACGTCCCTGTTCACAGCCTCCATGTACCGCTTAGCCACATAGTTGGAGGCCGACTTCCAGTTGCTGCTGTGGGAGAAGTTGGAAAGTTTCTTCCTGCAAAAGGAAGTGGAATAAGCTGAACAACCAAAACTATATAGATGAAAAAATGCCAGAAGTAGATGGACACGTTTACCAGAGCTTCTTGAACATGACCATAAATATGAAGTTGGCTTCCCAAATTCTTCTATTCTTTTGGTGAGGGTTTCCACAAGATTTTGGAGTGTCTGAGGGGATTTGTTGCTATGACCTGGTATTTGGCGTTCCCACTTAAGACCTCTGGGACCACTGGCATTCTCAATGGTCTTCAGTAGTAAGTTTGATGTAAGGGCTCTAACCAGACGCCTTGTGCTTCTGGTCAAAACTGGTCAAACCATATCTTTTTGGACCTGTTCTGTTCCACAGAAACTTTGTCACACTAAAACAAAATTAAAGTTGGTCCCCAAATTGTTGACAACAAGCATGAAGTGTATAATGTGATATTGGGTGTTCCAAATGGTTTCTAAGGTTTTCACTCGTATGGCTGAGGTCAGAGCTCTAACAAAGACCCTTCAAGCTCCTCAATACCTAATGGGTCAAACAATGTCTCTTTTGTCATGGTCTGTTCCACAGGGTTACATTCCCACTAGAACAAATTGCTGCCACCAAGTTTGAAACATACAACTTAAAAAGATCTATGTGGTGTAGAAAGCAGCCCATGTCACAGTGTTCAGCATTCCAAATGGTCCCAAAGATCATGGACCAAAGCAGACCATTGAAGTTCCTCCATACCCAATGGATCAATCCATGTCTTTTTGGGCCTAATGGTTCTGCAGGTGTTCATTCACACTGGTACATAAATAAAAGGCCTTCCCCAAATTGTTGCCATCAAATTGGAAGCATACAATTGTCCAAAAGATGTGCATGATGTAGTAAGTATCGTAAGTATAACATGGTATTCAGCATTGAAATGGGTGCCAAAAGTCAGTCGAAAGGCTGAGGTCAGGGCTTTAACC
The DNA here is from genome assembly GCA_032718565.1 of Distichodus sexfasciatus. Lineage (NCBI taxonomy): Eukaryota > Metazoa > Chordata > Actinopteri > Characiformes > Distichodontidae > Distichodus > Distichodus sexfasciatus. The sequence goes on along the minus strand of JAVGVS010000090.1, from coordinate 650,660 downwards.
AGATACCTTGAGTTCCTCCAACCCAAACTGGATCAACAATGTCTTTGTGGACCTGGATTCGGTCATTCTGGCTTAACTCAACAAACTGTCGAATATCGGTATAGTACTGACAAATGCATTTTTTTAGAATCCAGGTCAAAATTGAATAGGGACATGTTTATAATGTTTTATCTTAAGTAGAGTACAGGTTAGCAGCTAAATAAATACAGGCAGTCCCCGATTTACGATGGAGATGCATACTGATGACTGATGACTCTATTGTAACTTGAAAATATCATAAGTCAAGACATACTACAGTACCAGGAGTCACTACCACTACCACTACTAGTTTTATTAATAAGCCCACAGATCTGGCATGGGATGTCCAAGAAGCTCTTAGACATAGGAAATCCAGGTGTCCACATACTTGGGCCATGTAGTGTCAACAGGCCGAGATCATCTGTTTTGAGATGAGTTTACGCAGTTAGAGTGTGGTGAAGACTTGTGTTCTTTTGCAAGTCATCTGCAGGATGTGGTTTTGCGATATTAACACTACAGTCGTCACGTCCCATGAGAGGGCAGAACATAAGAATGTATTTTTTTCTGCATTGTCATATGTGGGGTTAAAGTGAATACCTAGTTAGTTTTTTTTTGGATTTACATTACTTAAATAAAGGCATTCAAGCTCCAAATGACTTTGTTTTTAGTACTAATTTTGCATGTTGCGGTTTTACAGTAATTCCTTATGAAAATGTTCATGTACGATGCATCATCGTATCTTCTCTAACAAGATCAGAAAGTAGAAATCTTAACAAAAAGGTTATGACATTCTGCAATTCTTGATCATATATTTTTGGCAGATCCTTGTGAGAGAAAAAGTTAACTTTAGTGTGTTTTTTACAGTACCCAGATCATCAAAAAAAGTGGTGAGTGTTAGTTTTAAACATAGGACCTTATCAGCTCATCAGGTGGTTGTAACACAAGGGTATGGGCAGTGGCGGGCAGTGTTGGGTGGGAGAAAATGACACACTTACGTTCGGAAGCACTCTCTCATGGCCCCCTTGCCGAAAGGCTGCAAAAACGAAGATCCAGAATGAGCATGAACAACGAAAATGCCAGGAAAAGTAGCGCTTGAGATGAAAACTTGTGTCGTTCTACCTGGGACGACATCTTGATGAACACTTGATCTTGCACCCATCCGCCCGTAATGGCATTGTACCTATGGGGTGAGGAAAGCAGAATCTCATCATGCCTTCGCTATCTAAAATAAAAGTCTCTTTGTTCTTATTATGCATTTCTCTTTTTACAAAATAATAAAGCGTCAGCAGCCTTCACCCCCTTAAATTCTGCCCCAACGGATGTATCCTGGCAAAAATCCATTTTAGGTAAAGACTATATCAGGGTCACGCCCCACACACAGGCCCTTGAAGGCAGCGTTCCAAGAGAAAGCAGGGGTTGGAAAGGCATTGGCACAAGGCCCATGGGCCATACATTAAGTCTGAGCAGGAATCGAGTTACCGCGGTTATAAAATTAGCTCATTAAAGGAGTCATAAAGCCATGAGTCTCTCAGCGCCTCTCTACCTTACGACCCTTTAACGCAGTGCTACGTAGGAACAGGCTGTCATCCCAGACACTGTCTCATTACTGTATCCTTCAGAACTGAAACCTGCCAAGTGTTACAGTTTCTTCTTATTAATAGAGGTGGTACCGGTTACCTTTTACAGACCGATATTAAAATCTTGAGCCGATATCAACCTGATTTCTTTAGGCTTTTATTAATTACCAAGCATAAAATTATTTATGTCCGTTATTTACAATGCACATGGATAACTATTTAAATGTTTTCATTTATAGTTTGAAAAATGATAAATAAAGAAAAAATAAAGAAATAAAAAACTAATCAGGTTCGAAATTTGTGCTCCTACCAATATTCCACCCAGAACCTGTTAGCTACTGGATCGGTGTGCTCCGTACTCATAATTAAATAAGCCTCTATCTAGATAAATAATAATTAAATGGGTATAGGATTGGGGCAATCTCTATTCAATCTCTCTGATAAATAGAATTAAATTGTGAAATAATTCCTGAAAATGATCTAATTACCTAATTACCAAGACTTGACAAACTCTGGTTTGGTTTCTACAGTCTAAATAATCTGTCTTAACAACAACAACAACAACAACAATAATAATAAAGGTAACTAAATTCATTAAATAAATAAATAATTATTATTTTGCTTTAGGATTGATTAAATGAGTATTTGACTGGTGTGATCTCCACTATCTATTAAATTACAAAATAAATAATAATTATTTGGCCTTAGGATTGGCACCAACTTCACTAATGAATAGAATTACATTTTGAAACAACTCTACAGTCTTCAAGAAAAATGACCTTGCAAGACATGACAAACATGTATAGCTTTTTTTACAGTGTAGCTAACACAGAAGAATTTTATTTTCCCATACTGGCAAAATAACATCATCATCATCATCATAATAATAATAATAATAATAATATATATATAATAATAATAATAATAATAATAATAATAATTCATACAACAAGTATGCACTTTTCTTAATCCTTAATCAATAATTGTTTGAAAAAGTTGGTGAGGAAAGGTTTACTTCAGTCCTTTTCCACTACACCCTGGTCAGTGAAAAAGCTTCTGTAAAGGGAACATTATCACCTCATCAGGTATTTGTGGAATGAGGCAAGTGGGGGCGCAAAAATCTTCTCAACAGTGCTGGGGGATACTTGCACTCGACAAAATAAAAACCCAAAATGCACATATCGCAAATATTACTTTGGGCGAGTGAGCATCCTTACTGACCTGAACCTGTATCTAACGCAGGGCTCCGTCTCGACCTCCTCCAAGTGGAACTCAGCCCAGGGGTCCGGCATGGCCCTCGCCTTCTCGATGGCATGTTTCCAAGTGGCCTGTAGCGGAAAGGAAAAAAACCCTTACACCCATCCTCCCACCCAAACAAGTCCTCCTCCGGACAACCAGCGACTCACTGATCTCTTTCCTTTTCCTGTATACAGCCTGAACAGTATACAACAAAAGCTCAAATGAGAGAAGAAAGGAGAACGCCTTAAGGAATGGGAGCGGCCGGGGCAGTAGATGAAAATTCCATGCAGAGGAAAACAGGCAGCTAAATATTAAAAAAGGATTTAAAATCCGTACGATGACATGAGTTAATGGTATGACTGGAAAAACAGAGTCTGTACACACTGACCGTTACGGGCTGACCCACATGGCTTCGGTCCAACACCACACATCTACAAATAAACAGTTTGGCCTGAAAGGGGCAGTGCAATAGGGCAATTCTAGAGTCACACATCAAATGATTCGGAATAGGTAATGATAGTAACATCGCTGCTAATGTGATCCCGGGAGACTGGGTTTGTGTACAGCGCATGCCTCAGACAACGTAGCCTATATTTAGCAGTTTGGCCCGTCTGGACTTGACAGCGAGTACGTGAAGCTGAGCATGTGTTCTGTTTAAGGTCTCCTAGTAAAGGAATCCCCTAAATAGGGGAAAACATGATCTAGGGATCAGAGATCATAGGCTCCACTGTACTGCCCAAAAAGCAGCGCCTGATCACGTGATCAGGAACCGTCCCCCAGATTAATATCCGCAACTCATTTTATTTCTGCCAGGACACAAATGTCTGCTGACTTTTTGGCAATCTGGAACTGCTAGAGCCTGACCGATAAAGCAGCGAATCATTGTCATCAGCCAGCTGAACAAAGATGGAACCTTCAACCATGCTAGGTGTGTTATGACTGTGTCTCTTTTATTGATATTTGACTCTTTATTTATCAAAACGTTACTAGATTTGGTTGTACTTTTTGTAGTACTTATGAAAATAAAACACTTGAACTGCATTATGTGATGCTATTTTGGTGAGGTTTCTTAAATATTCTATAGATTTCAGTAGAAAAAAACGTAAATTAGATAAAATAGTCAAGAATAGTGTTATACATGATGACAAAAGAAGTGGAAAGACAGAAAAAGTGCTGGGTATTTTATCCTCTGAAGGGCATTACTGCAACTCCACTGTTGGTGTTTTGTGTTTAGATGCTTTTATATTTTGTTGTTCTTTTTCAAATGCTTAGGAATGTTTATGCTTTGGTTTTATGAAAAAAATAATATTGCCCAATGTATAATAAATTAGAAAAAAGAAACAGCATAAAGGAAGACATTATAATTCACAGCGAGAAGGTCCTGGGTTTGAGCCCTGGGTCGGCCGTGGGGTCTTTCTGTGTGGAGTTTGCATGCTCTCTCCCTGTGTTCGCATGGGTTTCTTCTGGGTGCTCAGTTTTCTCCCACAGTCCAAAAGTAGGCACTATAGGTTAATTGGCGAATCTAAATTTGCCCCGTAAGGTGTGAATGTGTGTGCCCTGTGGTGTGTTGGCCTCTGCTTGGATTGGTCCCCGCCTTAGCCAGTAGTTCAGGATGAGCTCCGGTCCCCCAAGAGACTGATTGAGATTCATGGTTAGGATAATGAATGAATGAATGAATGTTGTAATTCCATTAAAGGCAACACTGCAACTCCACTGCTAGCTTTAGACTTTATAGTCTTTTATCAAAACTTTGCTAAAACAAAAACAAAATTGCTCTTTTTATAGTCATTAAGCGAAATATGAGAATAACACCGGTTTGCTTTTCTTGTGTTTTTCTGTTTCAAAACTTTTTTCCTGATACAAATTAGATTTTGTTGTTATTATGTAGTTATCTTACTGGTGACTTATAAATAACTAAACCAAAGGAAAATCAAGGAAAAGTCCTGTATCCGCTGGACTCCAGTGACTACGCCAAGAGTTTCCCTTCAGTCAGATTAATAACAATCAGTGTGGCTCTATGGACTTAAACGAGGCTGCTAAAAGGCCCCCCAACAGATGACAGGTGATTAAAAGGCAGGAGACTGGAGGATTGGGAACAGAAGCAGTTATAATGAGGTTCAGAAAAAAAGGAGGAGAAGGCAGAGGAGGAGGGGAGGTGAAGGGCGGGAAAAACGGGCGAGAAAAGGGAAGAGCTGAAATTGTGGAACGTACCCGGCCTTTCTCGGTTAAAGAACCGAACCTGACCGACCGAGCCTCTGGCTCGCCTTGGTTTTTGTTCTGAATGGGGGCAGGGGAGCAACATTAAGACAAGCATCAAACCCATATGGCTCTACAGTCTTGTTTTAAGTAAGGCTGGGTGATATGTATCCCACCTTTGATACTTACTGAACACTGTAAATAAACTGTTTGGATCAGAACGGAAAAATTAAGGTTGAACCTTTTTATTTTGCAGACTAACCACTTTTAATCTAGTCAAATGTATCACAACCTGAGGCAGACAATTAGTAAATGAAATGCCTTTCAAAATGTACGCATTTTATAAACATAGCAATTCAGGCTTTAAGTACATCTGGGCAATTTAACTGAGCCATTTTACCTGAAATGTTTACATCCAGTAAATATCAGCCAACTATTGATCATTTTACATAACCTATCTTTAACAATTACCAAGAGAAAAAAAGTCAACAATTTTCATGTTAAATTAAATACTTCTTGATCAAGTCAAAATTGTAATAGTATCCCAATCCAAACTCAGCAATTTAGTAACTAAAACGGTGGCAACATTAAACGGTTCTGTAAACCTAATCATTTAAAAATCAACAATAAAAAGTAGGGCTGGTCAAAACAACTGAGACACGCAGCCCAATAAAATGCAGCTTGTTATCATCAAAGCTTGACTTCACAACAAAATCAATAATGAATAACAATATCAACATCAAAAATTCCGTCAATTGTAGTAAACGTAAAAACCTCAAATCATAATTTACTGAATCAGAAATTTGACTCCAGGAATTTTTTAGCAATTTTAACATTAAAGATATGCTGCTTTTTATAATAAAACTTATAATAATAATTATAAAATTAGTTGTTGTTTTTCCTAGCGAAACTTGCATTTTGTGATAGCGCATTAAATAATTCGGGTTTCTATCACAATGCATATCACTGTCACTTGTATCACTCAACATCTAAATTTAGAAACTCCTTTTTGAGGGAAATCGTAATGGTTAATTAGTAACCAAACGGCTTTAATGAAGAACGGGGCCTGGGGATGATTCAAGATCGGCATTGTGCTCCACTGCAGGCTTTAATTGTGTTAAATAGGACATGTAAAACCAAAATAAACCCCAGTAAAGCGACAACATTTAGAGGCTGCGTGGTTACTTCCCGTTCTCCAAAAGAGGTTTAGAGAAAAAAACTGCTGCTAAACAACCTCCTAAGCATGTGTTGAACAAGATTCTCTGTCCATATATTGGAATAAAAATAAAGGTCATACAATGCTATTGCACGTGTAGCAATACTATTGTTTCTAGCAAAAATCTTTCAAGCATTTGCAGTAGAACTGGTCGATATGACTTCAAATCGCGCGACAACACGCATGGCAGTATATTTTTAAAGGGAGAATACATGAACACACTCGGGAAAACAGATTTTGCGAGTAACAGAATTTCAAAATGATTGAAATATCCTTCAGGTTGAGGAATATATCAACTAGGGGCTAAAGGTATATGTCTGTTCGATGAATTTTAGATTTATTGCCCAGCCCTAAATTGGAGGAACGCTATATTACCTTATAGGTGAAGGAATTTTTAGGAAGTGAACTGGAGAGCTGCCGTTGGTGGACGGCACTCTTCAGGTAGTTGCAGATTTCCTGAGTGGGGCTGGAGGGGTCGTCTGTGATGGGGCAAATGTAGAAATTGTCGTCCTCATCGTCCTCGATCGAGCCTTGGGTTCAAATCTGCAAGCAGCTCCTCTTGAGGCTACCTACCTCCTCCCATGCTGAACATCCAGCTCCTCCTCCATGGTGCCGGTGGTATTTTCAGGCGCTGAGACACAGAAAATTTGTCAACTGTCAATCGCTCACCAAATGAATGTGTTCTAAAAGCTGGGAATTGAGACATGCCTCAGTGGGTGACGTGTGTGGGGCTGGGCAATTAATGAAAATGAATCAATACTGGCCGTTCAGAATCTCTAATCAAAATAATCTTGCTGCCCATGTCTGTATGGCGGCTATTTTTGAAATTCTGTTTCTTTCCTCACTGTCTGCTCATAGGTTCTCCCCTTAAAAACATGACGTATATTACCATTACATAACAAATGCACACTTTTATTTTTAAAAAATCCCAGCTTTAATAGTTGAGCATATTTACCGTAATAATGAATTAAAAATCATTGTAAAATGTTCAATGAACTGTGATATTGATTTGAGGTCATGTGGTCATATGGTCAGCCCTATGTGTGCAGCCAACTTCTATAATTCTACTTTCTAATAAATTAAGGTTCATGCTGGCGGTGTAACAAAAGAAACATTGATGCTTTCAGAAACAAGCCCACAGCATCAACAATACAGAATGAAAACATCTAACGGAACGTACACATATTGTGACATCATTTTGTACTGAACAGAAGGTCAAATTCTTATTAAAAGAGAAGACTGTTTTTCTTGGAATATTGTATCTTAATGAATCTTGTGATTCTAGTTCTAGTTCCTCTAGTTCCTGCTAGATGTTGGCTTACGGGTCCGAACTACGGCTGCACAATAGTATCAGCTCCACTGTAACATTGCAATGTCAAGTTGGGAAAATCTAATCAGAACATGTCATGCTACAATGTTTTGCAACTTGAGGCAAAACAAGCTACCGTCCAGTTCTACCGAATTTCCATGAGTTAATCTACAAGAGAGTCTGCTACAACAGAATTAACAAAAACACTCCAATCACTTAGAATGATTAGTGTTTTTCAAATGAGTTACTCAAGTCATTCAGTACATTTGAGGTATAAATATGGAGAATGCAAAGATGGGAAAAATATTGCAATCATACGAACCTTAGTGTGAACTGATTAGCACCTTTAATGCAAATTGTGGTTCAATTCTTCAATTATGTGTATTTGGAAAGGGAAATGTGAAAAGTTCTTTTTGCATCTGCAGTGTTGCTCGGGGTGTGACTTTTGAAGCGATACGTGACAACAACATACCCTAGGTACACTTCTCTACAGGATATAGATTAACCATCACGTTATTTAATAAAAATAGAGGAATAACTACAACCAATTTCACATTTGTACCTTTCTTTGTAGCACCAGGCCATGTGGCCCTGTGTCATCTCTAGTATTATTCGATTGATTTTGTCATCAGACTAGCTAGAACCTTCCATTAATCAGCACTGGCAACATATATTTAGGAAGTCAGTGGAATTTGGAGTTTCTGTGCTTCCCTGCCTTCATGCATGGTGTCCACTAAAATTCAAAAGATTCAAATTCAAAGATCTTGGTGAAAACTCATACAAATGGTAAGCTGCCTTGCTAAATTTTCAATATAACGTCATTGCCCAGGTAGTTCTAAAGAAATAAATAAACCTTATTCTTGTTATGCTAGCAGTCAGCAGCTAATGTTACATGCACACATACCATAACAATCTTATTACGCACCTTGAGTTTCTGGCAACAGGTTAGGTCGGGAAGGCATCGCGTAAATTTTGGTTGCCACTAAACCCTTTCACTTCTTTTCCTCCCACGACGATGCTGCACGTCTCTCTCTCTCTCTCACTAAATTGTGCATCTGGAGATGAAAATCCAGCCGTTCGGTCTAACTGGCCCCTAAACTGGCGAAGCGGCTCGCCTTGTTCCCCTCTGCAGGGTGCAACGTGTACCCTCTGGCTCGGCCCCTCAGTTTTTCACTCCCACATAGAATAACCAGAACCCGCGTGCGTCTTAATCCGCACCCTGCTCCCTAAGTAGTGCATTGCGCCTTCAGTTCGATTTGAACCACTCAGTCTCTTATGTAAAGCATGCTTCGACCCGTGTGTTTCATTTCTCAGGAAGAAAGTTAAATTCCTGTCACGTTTAAATCCTAATGAAATCGATTAATAATAAAAAAACAAAAACGATATTTGCAGTACCACTGTGGCTAACAATTAATGACACTTGTTTCATACCTTAACATCTTTTATATTTTACAGTCCTTTGTCCACCTGTTAATAATTTAGATTAGCATCAATACCAGCCGTTTACAATAATTCTAATGCTGCCAACCAGGACAGGATAAATTTTATTAAACCATGTCCTCCAGGATTTTGCCTTTAGAGAGCGTACAATGTCACGATTCATTCTGGCGAAACCGTACACATTTAGCTCTTGATCGACTGGAATGAGATTCATATCACTCACAGAGTTGGAAGAGAGCAGGCAGAATGTGGTTGCTTCAACGAATATGACGATGTGCACATACTGAAGCAATGTTAGGTGTTTGTGCGTTTTTGTTGTCGCGATACTTGCCAGTTAATAAGTGGGCCAGTATATCATGACACTACATTTATATTTGATCTGTTTGTGTATTTATACTTCTATTTTCACTGTATCTACATTTAGTTTTTTAGTTTTAGTTGAAACTAAATGCAGATACAGTGAAAATGGGAGAATAAATACAATAAAACAGATCAATATAAATTACACAATGAACACTGTCTATTGACTATACAATGGATTTACCATACAATATAGAAATATACAGGTTATGTAAGGTATGTGGTGAAAAATAACACAAATATACATAGAGAGGTCACTATGGTGCAACAGATGACAGAACTGTTCTGCTTTTTATGAAGGCATGATCGCATAAAATAGGTACAATTCTTTCTCAAATTAATATTTTATTTTGTCTTTACTTTCCTCATTTTCTCGAAATTCCCAGATATTGAAATCGGCCATATAACTCGTTTTATTGTAAGCATTATAAATGTTCTTAATTTAAAAAACTGTCTAAAATTGTTTTTTGGGTTACGTGTGTGTCATTGCCCTACGCAAGGGCTATTTTTCACACAACTGCGCGCGTCTTCATGTGACCAGATCCAGTAGTAATACTTTGAAATTACCGCACCACTAGAGGGCGCAGCGAGAAATCTGCAGTAGCGCCAGTCAAAATAAGTGTACAAGAGTGCAGGGTTAGGCTTAAAATGGTGGACTGGCCCTATGTAGTGTGCAAAACCTAAACAGAAGCCCCAGAAAGATAAATTCCTGTCACGTTTACTTCCGAATTAATTCAATTTGATATTAATGGAAATGGTATTTGAGTTGTGTGGCTAACAATTAATAAAGTTGTTTTACTAAACATGGATTATATTTCACATAGTTGTAGTTTTACAGTACTGCGCCGTGTGTGGCAATTACTAAATGGAACGGAGCAGTTTTGGTACGTCCTCGGGTTTTAATTCATTCGTGTGTACGGCCTGGCCACTGCCGTGAACACGGATCGCACGTAGCGCGCAACTTCCACACGCCCATAGACACAAAATAAAGGTCCAAAAATCAGCGTCCCCTGCGCGTCCCGGTATGTGGGGCGCGACAGATTGTTCCTGATGAGACGTGTTCACGACGTTCAAAACGTTATACTTTTATTTCATATAAATGATTTCTATTCGTTCCTGTAAACGTTTAGTACTGCTAATAGCTAATAGCTCGAAAGATATTTCTACAATATTTTAAATAAAACCTTTTTGAATAATAGTCTATACACTTATAGAGTATATTTTTCGGCTTCACTCATGTGTATTAGTTATTAAACTATCATCTAAAAACAATGCTAAATTTAGCGGAAGAATACAAAGCACATACAAAGCGTCGAATTGTATATATTCAAGATTTTATAATATAGAATATTGTTAAGTTATTGTTAAGTATGTTGTACTGTTGTTCAAATGAAGAGTTGCGTCTTCCTTAAAGTAAAAATCTGGGCGCTAAAATGCGGTAGCGTGGCCAGTGGTCTAAGGCGCTGGATTTAGGCTCGAATCATTTCGATGGCGTGGGTTCGAATCCCACCGCTGCCATTAACCTTTACCTAAAAAAATACTTAACGGTCAAATTATTTCAATGTTTTAAATCTGCGTTACAGCCGCTTAACGTCTGCACGTTTCGCAGAGATTTAAAGCTTTCCTTCGATTCAAATTTCTGGTCGTAAAAGTGTATTACCGACAGCATCTAATAAATAAAATAGATCCTAAAGCACACCCTTTTAAATCATAACGTTTTCTTATTCCATTAACATTATTCCTTTATATACCAACTGTTACATTGTCTGCTCACTTTCTCATATTATTATATTTAAACTTTTCTGTTTGATGTATTTGTTATTTCGTTAATAAGCACATCATAGTTATTTTGCACTAAAAGGTGCTATATTAAAAGTTTAATTGATTTATTATAGAAATAAAAATGATCATTAGCTAACACAGCCTGAGGTTATATCTACATAATTATATATTGCATTATTATTATTATTATTATTATTACCATTTTTCGCTGTATATGTTAATTTCAAGTACCTCATACTGATACATTGCATGAAAGGTGTAATATAGTTTGATTCATAATAGAACTTAGAACCAGAGTTTACATCCACATAACCTTTGTTTAAAATATTGGTTCTATCATCAAAGACATCCCAATTTCCTGCCTACCATTCTGACATCCTCATGAAACAAAAGCAAACTGCTATTACAGTCTCCATTTATTACCCTCGACCTCATTCAAGTCATTTACAATGAAAACTGGTCAATGACATGTCATCTCTGAGGGGAAAAAATAGATAGGCTAATTCTAGACTGTTTTCCCTTCTAAAATATTACCCGTTGCTAGGGAAACAAGAGCCAGGTTTATACACGGATGGATATCACAAAAAGACAGATAAAGCTGAAACAGGGATAAAAATTCAGCTATAAATAACAGATTTCGAGGAGGATTTGAAGTATAGCACAAAGAACTGCATTTCTGGATAAACTGGGTTTCTAACTCTGAACTACCTTTTTTTGGTTTGGAGTTTGATGTCTTATTTCATGGTGTTCTTGTTAACATCATTAAACCATTTTACAGTCAGTATAAAAAACAGTACTACACAATTGGCAATTATCCTAACTAACTAATATATTACTAAACTGTGCATCTGAATCCAAACTTTTAAAACAATATTTTTCCTGTCCGATAAAGACCGCTTTTGTCTTTTTTGTGACAAGACTTAACCAGTATGACATGCGGTAAAAGCAAAAAATGATATAACATGTCTCTGTCACCCACATCCACCCAAAATGATTTATTCATTATTTACTTTTTATAAGAAATCACCTTCCAGTTTATTGTAAGCAATAAAAGACTAGTCCATCTGTCACAATGTCCAGTTTGTGTTAGTCCTCTATTAGCCTCTATTAATGGTCGTTCTTGTCCAAATATTCTAGAAACAAATATCTTGTTGATCCTCTCAACCCAGCAGTGATACTGACATACCCAAAAAGTCCAATACTATTGCAGGCAACTAAAAGACTGATAAAACTGTTTGAGTTTCTTAATTAAATGCAAAGTCAGATTAGTGCAATGGGTGGATTGAAAGTGTCCAGTGAATATACAGTATTTACCTTTTTTTTTACAAGAAATGTATTTGTACATCTCTAAAACTAATACTGTGTTACTGAGACATATTAGGCAATACCACTGCAAGAATAAACAAGTTTGAATATTTACTTCACTTACTTTCTCTTCTCATAACCTTGCGTCCACAAGAAAGGTGTATTATAAATAAATAATTTTCTACCAAAGCCACAATACTTGAATTGTGAGGGGCCACAATGTCTTGCAAATTCTGCTCTTGCAGTAAAGCATTTTCTTGTTTAAAATTCAACCAGGCAGACAAACCTTTCCAGCGAACAACAGTCCCACAATTGTAAAAAATATGGCTAACACAAAAAGTACATATGAAGAACCCACAGCAGTGTTGCTGGCCAACTTGTAAGGCTGTCCTCCAACTTCACTGATGTAAAACCCTGTTGGAAATATCAGTGCCGCCATGCAGAACAGCACCACTGCAAAAGAAAGGAGAAATTGGGAAATATTTTGCAAAACTAAAAAAAAAAGTGTGATTAAAAAAAAATAATAATTCAAATTAAGATGACACATGATGCTCATTCATTGCTTGTTCACCCCTGTTGCTCAATTGGTGCTGAATAAGTTGGACAAATGCTATCAAGCACACTTAAATCTGATATGCATTGGTTTTAATGAAAATGTAATGGATTTCAAAACACATTCTTGGCCATCCAACATGCTACAGAACAACACTACCTACTTCCTGCGAAAGCGATCCAGCGAGCATACTTGGTGTTTTTTTGGTGCCAGGGGGAGAGAAACAGTAGGGTACAAGTGATGGAGAGGGATATGATGCCTAGGATGATGAAGAAGAGGGTAGTGACCCATTCAGGGGGCAGTCGAGGTGGCATGCATATCCTGTCCCGCCCGTGAATTGTTTGGCACTGGCGAACAAGGCCCATAGTCAGGGCACCTGCAATGAACAGAAATCAAATCAAATTGGGAACGAGTGCAAAATTTCTCTCAAGTACACTTAACTCAAGCAATGACATAGGCCAGTGGCTCCTTAACGTTTTTTGCAGACCAGACGGGATGGTATCACATGACAACACACATGGTGGTATGTTTTTAAGGGGATTGAATTGCCCAGCCCTACCACCAACCTAAAGTCCAGTTTCTAAAAGCCTAAGTTTTCAAGATTCTATTAGCTCTTTAAGATTGCTGAATCACTTTTCACTGCAAAACAAAGCAAAACAGATGAATTGTGTAAGGCTGTGGCGTAGTCGCCTCCCATTTGAAATCTGACTTCCTTCCCAAGTTCCCTTGAGACTTAACAAAGACGCCCATGTCTCAGAGCTGGTATGGGAACAAACCCAAGGACCATCGGCTCTGCGTCATCCAATCAGGGCCAGGATCCTTGGGGAATCCTGTAAAAGATGAGGGCATGGAACAGAGCTTTCCTCCCCAAAAATCTCTGACAGAACAAAACAAGGCTAAGTTTTGTAGTGGGTAACTACATTCACAAATTAATACTCAACCGTTTTTAACCTTGTTCAGGTTTGGATTGCTATCAGCCTTCACTGAAAGCACAGTTTCTGGCTTCTCTGCACACTAATTGCATATTGGCATGAAAGTCTACTCAGATCTTCTCCAGGCCTTGCTTTATAAGAAAAATAGATCAAAGGCAGAGGGAAAATCCTATCTGGGAAGTCTAATAAGATAAATTGTCTGAGATAAACAGAGTTCTGTGCATTAAGGAGGCCCCTAGGGAACCATAAAAGTGCCATTTAGTCAAAGGTCAGTTCTATAAGATTTTCAATTGGATTTTCATATTTTGCACTATTCCCTAAATGAAAAAGTTATGGCTTTTCATCAACTGGACCTTATCCTGAGAAAAGATCATTTTAATGAAGAAAAAAAAATATCCTGGGAAAATGATTTACTTGAGGCTAATAGGGGGGCTTTATTTTGGTGTAATAAATTTGCCACAAAAATATGTTGACTGCATGCACAAAGGAAATCCTGTTCTGTTCCCTCTACATCTGTTAAAAATTATAGTGATGTATTCCATATAAACAGAAAGATGTGCGTGTGGAAAAACAAAAAAAAATATGCTGATGTGAGTCTGTGATGCAGATCAGTCACAGTTTGAACTCATAAATCTGCAGGACTTGCAAATGTTGCAAATGCGTTTAAAATACTATCTTGTAGTAGAAGAGAAACAAAAATTCTTCTTTAAAGACCTTTTTGGAAAAAAGCTGGAAGACTAGTGGCACTTTTTATCCTCTTTTATCCTTTATTTATTTTGAGTAACAGCAAACCTTAAAAATTATTCAAAAGGGGTGAATTTCGGGGAATATAAGACAGTCCCCAGGACTGTGGAAAAAAAAGAAGATACAACTACTTAAGGTTTATACAAATGTTTTGCCTGGACGGATTTTTTGGGGCAAATTTCTTGATTTGTTAATTTTGTGAAATCTTATGAATCTTTTCTAAAGATGTGAATTTAAGCTATAATAGTAAAGAAAAACCTTTAGAGTTGAAATATGAAAAAATATGCTGATACAATATTACACAGATTTGTGATTATTTCTAAATAGAATAAAACAGATGTAGACGCAATTTCATTTTACTTCAAAAACAAATAAATACACAGATAAATAAACACACAACAAAATGAGCATGACATATGAGTATGGCAACTTAATACCCACATGTTCAGTGTCAAATGTCATGAAAAGCAATTATCCGCATTATAGCCTTCAATATATGAATGAACTTTATAGCTGACTTAAAATAGTTAAAAAAGAAAAGAGAAAACAATGGATTTGCATTTTATGTAGGGATGCACAAAACGGGTTTCAGCATCGTCGTGGCTCTGTGCGCCTGCGCAATCAAATAGTGTACGAGCAATGTCAGTTTAAACAAATGAGGTACAAAGCGTCATGATACAACTTTATTGCTGCTTGATATAAAAGGAAAACCCACCCAGTTCTCATTTTTCGTGACTAATCTACAAGATATGCCTGCTGATATAAATAACATTCATATTTAAGGGTTGGGAAAAGTTCATGAAATTAGTATTCTTCAGCTTTGTGTATCATGAGTCTTGTTGTTTTCCCACAAACACGCACTCAAACAAATTCATACCAAACATTCCTTTTTAAACTAAATCGGGCAATTTTGTTTATATTACGGCACAAAATACTGCATATTTGTTGCAAATACTCACTTTTCCTTCAGTATCGCGCATCCTTAATTCCGCAGAATAAAGCAGCACAAAGTGGTGATATTACAGGTGGAAAAGTACAGAAAATATTCCTGTTCATTTAAAGTCGGTGATTCTTACCTTCTTCCTCTCCGGTGTTAATCCAGTCTGGGTTTGCAACACTGGCAATGGCAAAAATATCAGCAGCAAGGAATAGACAGCCTGAAATAATATTGAGTTTATCCATATTCCATCATTTCCAAGAGGCGAATGTTAATTAGAAGTTAAGATCAGGGGGAAAGCTGAATTGCAACTTTTTTTAATGAGTTCCTTTCAGATCACATGAAAACAGCAGCTTCAACGCCATTCAATAGTCACAAAATATAACACGGGTCCCAGGTGAATTGAGTTCGTTATTAATTGGACTAATAAACGCACGTTAGAGCGTCAAAATTAACGCGGATTTAACTGCATACAGGAGTCATAATTCCACAGCGCGACGCGTTCCTGACCCTCCCTTGAGAAGAAATTATGACTGACAAAAGGTCAACGAGGCTAAGGGGGGGGAAAATTAAATAGTGTTCAGTCAAAGCGGAGTCCAATTCAGGGTTTCAAATGTCGGCGTTTGAGAAGCTTCTCCGTTTTTTCGCGTCTTCCTTTGTGGAGTTTACCTCGGCATTTTTTATTTTTTTTACCGCGCGTCACGAACCCGCGAGACGTCAGAGGCGAAAACGCGAGATTTCCTCAAACACAGCGTAGTTTGATTCCTGCGATCACTGAATCGAGTCCGACTTCAAGCCTAAATTGACTCCTTACAGTGAGTTTCGCGACGGAGATCAAGAACAAAATGCAAGGGAAAATGTCTGAAACATGCACTAAGTTATTAATTCACAAAGGGTTTCAGTAAACAGTGTTTTTTTTTTTCAACTGTCGATTCAAAGAACAGTGTAAACATACATTATATTAATATTAATGAGATCATAGTAGTTGCTGCTAAAGTGCATATTTATCATTTAGAATCAAATCATAATCATCAGTAATCAGTGATTCATACTTTGTTCATTTGCCATGATTAAGATTAGCTCTCCATGTTAATTCAGTTTTCAGTTTTACGTGTCTTAACTGTGTTGAGTCAGTTTCAACTATAGATTTCAAGTTACCGGGAATCAATTCCTTACTGTACAAATTAGAGCAGATTCCAGACAACTTATCAGCAATGGAGACATCTGAGATTCTCACTGGAATCATTTCAGAGCCCTGCTTATTTGAAAAAAATAATTCAGACTAGCTTCAGTGCAGATATCAGAAGTAGTAAACTTGTGTTTTGTCCAAAAACGTTATGAGACCACACAATAGCACCTAACTTTGTCCTGCATAATTTTGTCAAATTAAAATGGTCTCTGTACACCGAACTATATCCACCACTCTAATCACTTGTGTTTGTTTTCTTGGCCAGCAGATGGTATGTTGAGTCTTTCCCTTCAATACATGACAAAGCCTGCAGCACTATAATTTTGGCTCTACCCTGGATTAAAGATGGCTGACACAAGCTTGACACTTTTGGAACGAAGATACTTTATTTATTTGTTTACATGTGCTATACATTTCAGATAGACAAACGTTGAGGCTCTCTACAGCTACCTGTTGCTGCATTAATAACATTTCAAGACCAGTTTTTAAACAACATTGGGCAGTAAAGGTGAGAGCCATGATTTCTGAACAGGTTTGCAATTAAAATTAGATTCAGATTTCATCCACAAAAGGCGTATTGACCAGATGTCCAGTTGAAGCCATCGTCTTCTTGCCGCTCACAAACGTTTTGGCGGCCTGGTGGGTGAAAAGAAGAGTCGATTGACGTTCATTTTTCATCTCGGGAAGTAACTGGAATTATTTTTATGATAGACAACCTTTATTGTGACTTACATTGACCACATCACTTGAGGTCACAGCATCGATTTTCTGAGTTACGGCCTCTGGGGAATGGTAAGTGCCCTCTGTCAATGCCTGGGTTCCGATGGCTTCGAGCAGGCCTTCGGAGTTCTCAAGAGACATTAGATACTCGGCCTTCAACTGAGTCCTAGAACATAAGAAGGATCGTAAAAACCAGTGAGCTGTAGCTTATCAATTTACGCACAGCACCTAGAGAAACTACGAGCCAAGAGGAAGGAAAATCTACTAGGAAGCTGTTCATTAGCAGTGACAAGTTTCATCCTGATAATTTCCATTCGATTCGAATTAAGGAGCAAGCAATTAATACAGATTGAAACAGACCTTATCTTCAAAAACAAAGTGACGATACAATGT
The DNA here is from genome assembly GCA_032718565.1 of Distichodus sexfasciatus. Lineage (NCBI taxonomy): Eukaryota > Metazoa > Chordata > Actinopteri > Characiformes > Distichodontidae > Distichodus > Distichodus sexfasciatus. Next base: position 632,750 of record JAVGVS010000090.1, on the reverse strand, counting down.
TTTTACTGTATGATCCATTTTTATTCATTCTGGATTGATACTATGGGCTTGTTGAGCACTGAATCGATGTGTCATTACACCCCTACTGATGAAACTTACTTAGCCTTGCTAAGGTCAGGAGCTGAAATATTCCCTTGTGCGATGGCGTTGACCTGGCCAACAGCAGCCTTGATTACCTGAGAAACAGAAAAAAATGGAATGTCATGGATTTTTTCCTTTTTCCTCAAATAAAAATCAAACATTCCAAAGACCCAAAGCTTTAAAACCATATGATCATTAGAAATGATTAGAAAACAAAAAGTTGTTAGTTCACTGCAAAAGTTTGGATTGCCACAGCAACACCAGCAGTGTACACAAGCTCCTGAAGAGAAAATGCACAGGTGCTGACCTGGAGAATGGACAACCAGCAAGATAAAACCACCCTAAAGTACTCTTAGTAGAAAACCCTTGCAGCCCCTAAATTCACAATAAATTGTTTCTCTGCTGGCTGATTTTTTAATAGAATTTTCCACCGTTTATTTAATGTCTGTGATGATTTTGTTGTACGGCACTTAGTAACTATATGTCTGTAAAAAGGACTTTCTTCCTTCTGCAGTTTTTAATCATTTGATGGCAGAGACAAAACCAAGGTAAGTCAACTTACATCGCTAACTGAATGGGCCTGGCAGATGGTGTAGACGCCAAACAGACCCGAGTCAGAGTAGCTAGCGTTGAATGCAGAGGCCTAGGAGGAAACAAAAATGACATGTCAAAAATGTAAATCATCACAGAGATTACCCACAGTGTCGATGATTCTGTGAGATGCCAGATTTGTAACTATTATACTTACAACATGAATTCAATCTGTGCGACTCAAATTTCTAAACTCAGTACTCAGATCAGTTAGACATAATAATACAAAAACAATAGAATTCTGTTGCTGTTTTTTCATTTACAGAGACTGAAACTATTCAATGTGTGACAAATGCACCAAAATGAACAAAAAGAGCAGCACAATTTGTTTGACAATTAACTGACACAGCTCTGGGCCTCCTCTATACCAGTGGTTCTGAATCTTTTTCTTCACCTGTCCTGAAAAAACGGATTGCTAGCGAAGGGAGAAGAAGAGGGTGTAGGCTTACATCAAAAGGCTGAGTGGTAGCCTTGGAGATAGCCTGGCTAAGTTTGCAGGTGGTGTTGGAGCCCCTCTTGATGCGAGGCCCGCCCCCGAGGACGTGCTGCAGGACGCTGAAGGCGACAGCCTCGGCAGAGGTGGAGGTGGCGCTCTCGGCCACCACGGCGGCGTGCACCAGGTCGCCTCCACTCTGATCTCGAACCTCACCTAGAAACACACAGGAGGTAAGGGCTGGGCGATATGCCTTCAAATCAAAATCACAAACAGTTGAACATTTTACAGTGGTTACGATTAAGGAACAAATCATTTCAGGTTTGCTTTTATAGTTCACTAACAAAGTCTGTGCTGTAAACATGCTCAACTACTAAAGCTAAGTGGTAACTTTAGCAGTCTGGGATTCAAACCAGTGACCTTCTGATGAGCCACCGTACTGGAAGATAAAGATAAAATGACCCTAAATTACACCTAGTAGTAAAAATGTTTGTCCTTGAAGCTGCTACACCTACTATCGTTTACCTGCTATGTTATATTTCTATTACACAAGCCTTTAAGAAATTCTGCATTTGTTGATATAAAAGGTGCAAGTTTGAATGTAGAGAGAAGAATGATGTGAATTTAAGTGAATAATTAATACAAATGTGTGACAAATGAGAGCTCATGACTTTATTGGGGCAAGTAACCTGGCACATGGAGCAGCCATGAATAAGTAACTTTGCCCAAAAGCTTTTTTTTAACTTCACTGGTGCAAACAAAAAGCAATTATTATTTTCTCCACTGCACTTTAAACATGTAGCTATGATACCTTGTGAAATGGGAATCATCACAATCAACAATAATTTCATATTAACACATGACGTCTTTAACAGAGAAAAATGAAATGTCAATTTATGATCCAAATTTATGAACAATGCCTGCCAGTATCACAGCATCCAACGAAATTGCAAATCTTGTTTAAAAATTATATTTACTCTCTTGCATTTCAATACAGTTTGTTGTAACTTTAGTAACCTAATTCAATAATCTGTTATTATACTTGTGTAGCACATCACTGACATTTTGCCCCACTTTTAAACAATGTTGGATTTGCAAGTTATTGTAGCAACACATTTAAGATGTATAACAATACATTTGTTGCAAATTTAATTATGAATACAGCAGTGGAAGAATTTTGAAAAGACGACTGACTTGGTGTAAAAATGACAACACATGAACCAGATTTGGTAATAAATACAGTGAAATCAAAGCTGTGGTGCTGGTAGTGTTTAAAGTTTATAACACTCAATCTTTAAAAGCTTGTTTTACATATTTAGTACATAGAATGACTCCGTACCTCCACGGTAAGCAGCCTTTGACCCAACAGCACCTGATCCACTACGGATGTTGAGGAACTGCTCTCCAACTTGCTTCAGAACAGCATGGTCCACACCTGTGCGTGAGGTACAAAACAACTACATAACAAAGTACATTTTGAACATCTGAGGGCTACATGCAATCTGGAATACGGTTTCTTTCAGGACCAATACCAATAATTATTCATCAAGGGGACCAATAACATATTCTGAACCGATCTGCTGTAAAAATTTACAATAAAAAAATGCTCCTACACAAAATTAAATTGATTTTTTTTTAAACTTTTCATAACTAACACAAAGTGCAGGGGGCTCCTAGTTTTTTTTTGGCAGAATGTCAAACTTTCAGCGCTTTCTGCTTTGATAGGCTTACGGCAGACAGCAGAGTGGATGGGACCTCTGGACTACATAGTGGCAACTTCAGACAGAAAGAGGCAGCTCTGTCAGCGCCAAAACAGAGCATTTTCAATTCATTTATTTGATCAGCATATTGATATATAACCACAAAAATGTTAACCATCAGGACGGATAATAATTTGACCCTGAGTGTTTTGACTTTGCCTATCTAAACGAATTATGGTTTGTCTAAAGCATCACAAGGTCACTTGGCGACACCCAGCTTTACTTACCCAGTCCGACAAGGGCCATCCTTGCGCTTGTAAAGTTGTTTTGAACGAAGGCGTGCATCTGTGCAGGGGAAATGACAAAAATTATGTTTAGGCACTACAACTGTCTAGGATACGACAGACACTGCAAAAAAGTACTTCCCTTATAACAGTTAAGAGTTCTAAACTCACTAACACCCTTACAACTGCCTAGGATGTGAAAGACAAAGTGGGCTACTTCCCCAAAGCAGTCAAGAGTTCTCAACTCACTACCACCATCTAAGAAACCATCTAAGTCAAATTCACATTTACAGCATGCTGTAATGTTCACATTTTCAGATGCTCTTATCCACTGAAACTTCCATTTTTCTAAATACAGGGGTTACAGGCCTTTGGGACTGGACTGGATCCTACAATCTCTTGGTCCATAGTGTTTTTAGGCAAGTTTCCTATCAGTAGGCCACCACTCCAAAATTAGGAGGCCTGCAACTTAGGAGATGCCGGGGATCGAAGCCAGGACCTCATACAAGCAAAAAGTATGTTATCTACCACTGAGGACACATTGGCAGAGCAGACCTTACTGACAGTCCATATCCTTAAGTCCTCAGTGAGCATGTCTGATGCTACAAAGTTTCTCATTTTTCTGCAATCAACTGCCAAATTTGCCCAAATTCAATCTTGCACTTGTCCAATTTGCAAAGACATACTCGAAGTTGAACTGACATTTATTGTACTCAGCTGGTTAGCAATAGATTTACTTACATGTGAAGTATTTTAGTATTTCTTTATAAAAGCACGATGGGGGTCTTACTGAAGGTTATTTTAACTATTTAGGTTGTATTGACAACGCTATCTGGAATCTTAGATCATGAAATTACATCAATGCAACACACATGCACACAAAATTTTGGGGTGTTACCTGTTCTGGGCTGATTTTGCCAATCATGTAATCGGGACAGTACAGAGAGTTGGAAAGGGCGTTCTTATAAGCAGCAGCGTGGAGATTCTCAATAACACCTTGGAAATGTCAGGACGACAATAAGAGTTAGTTGTAAGAGAAGTTTTTTCCACAGATTGTTTTGCAACAAAGCACAATAATAAATACGCACAGTTCTGAGGGTTCTGGCGGGCGATGGCGTTGTCCAACTTCAGACGGGGAGCGAGTTCGGCCACCTCCCATGGCCGGAACTCTGGGGCGGTGGTCACGTTGATCAGGTACTCCATGACTGTGTCGCTACAATCACATCGACGCATCTCAAGGTCAGCAGGAGCAAAACTGATAAAAACACTAAAATATCAACCCTCATGGGCACACTTACATGTGATCTCTCAAACACTCCACGGTGTAGGTCATGGACTCACGGGTTGTAGACACACTGAAGAGAAATACGCAAATGGTTAAGATGCCCAGGCAACAAGAGAATAGGAGTTTTACCCTCTTATGCATAAAGTTGGTTCACAAAGCTGACAGAAGGAAAAGTTTTCCATTGGAGATATGAACCTTGTGAAAGCTAAAGGTGGAGACGATGCAGGTGTCAACAAACATGGATAGCTATTAGACATGGCACAATACTACTTTTTTATGACCGATACCGATATTGTAAATCTGGACATCTACCGATACAATACAAACCAAAGAGTCTTTTTTAACCTGAATAATCCTGAGAGAATTTGGGGCGTTTTTCCCTGCCTTTGTTCTTAGGCTTATTATTGTGTTTGTGTGTAGAAGTTAGCCATACATGCCTTATGTTGTTGTGTTCAGGACATCGTGCACTTTTTTCAAAGTCAAGGCATCTCATAATGCCATTTTCCAGATGAAAAAATAATAAAACACTTTTACAGTGTATTACTGTGCAATACATATTCACAATGCATATTCAGGTGTGAACCTTCACTGGTCTCACTACTCACTCAGTTTTCAACTGTTTCTGCCCCAGGCACTACCACTCACCCTAAGTAGTCTGAGTGTAGGAGGGACTATTTTTTGTATTACTTTTTAGATATTTGCATTACATTCTAGGGCATAAAGATGCCGATATAATCTGGAAATGTTCAGAAAAATGAAAAAAAAAAAGAATAATTTTAAAAAAATGATTTCAGTAGTAAAACTGTATTGCATGTCACGGACCACCTGCAACGCTGCCGCAGACCACTAGGGGACAGTTAACAGTTATGGTCTGCCATTGCCTTGATGCAGAATCATTCCTGATGCATTACGCAATTAATTTTAACACCTCTATTGTCTATTAATTGTCAGAGGGCTAATAAATTTGGCATTTTCTTATTTTAACTGAATATAAAATTCCTAATCAATCTTTGTGGATATTTTGTCATTATTCTTTTGGAATCAAATAAAGTTTTTGTTCATGGTAATTTCCGTGGACAAATCAAGGTTTTTAGCTATATTCCAAATTATTTATTATTTAAATAACACCTCAAATTATCCGTTTAAACACAGCTTTGTAATTTTATATCCGTCCCTAATCCTGCAGCACTAAAATCATCAGGAACACAGGGATTGCGAGTTGGTGTTAAGGAAATGAAACGGTATAATCGCATGTTTTTGGGGTTGTAGTGTGTTGCGCTGCTTGTTCTGCTCATTGTCATAGCAATATGTAGTAAGTAGTGTGAATGTCAAACAATAAACCAGCTTTACTGCAGTACCACTTCCGATGCATAATGAACTGAGCATGCACACATTTACAGATTTACAGACCTGATGCCACCAATACCTGATCCAGTTAACGGAGTCGTTATCGGACGAATATCCAATAGCTATGTCTTTATTTGCTGCCTCTGCTGACCATATTTTGTACTAGTCTGTTGTTCAGTGGTAAAGTGCAGAAGACTTAACGGAAACAAAGACGACTCGCTTTCACTGGATCAAAGGCTAATTTCCACTAGCTAAAATTGCAATGGCAAGTCAGCAAGGCTGCTTTTTAACATTGCAGGGTCTCATCGGCAACAACAGGTAGCTGAAATAAATGAGTTACAGGAAACTGGCGGTAGCCAATAGGGCAGTGATGGCACAGTGACGAAACCCTATGTTGATGATTGTAAGATTGGGCGTTCAAGTACCAGGGGAGCATAAAAATACTGTTAGGACCCTGAGCACTGCACTTAACCAAGTTACTCCAAGTAGATGTCTCTCTGGATCAGGGGTTGTGTTTCCAAAAAGCATAGTTGCTAACCAAGTGTACATCAGCAACATTAGCAACTAACATACATCAGCAACTATGCTATGCTAAGAAACGCACCCCAGAGCAGCTGCCACATGTTGTAAAGCTACAGAACTAGCAAAGGTTTGTTTTGTTCTAGATGAGTCTTCAAAAAACAGGAATTCTAATGCACTTGCTCAGCTCAATAGGCAACACCAGCACTGTTTAGAGGGAAATAGGCATAACACACTTGGCCACACTGACCTCAGACCCCCTCCGACAGCCTCAATGCCACGGCAGATCCGGAACGCTGAGGCTCCTTTGGTGGTCTACAATTAAAAACGAGAGCAGAAGTAAATGTTAAAGAAGTCATGAAGCTCAAGTAGACTCTGCGCACATTTACACAACATTGTTATCGACACTTACCAGGCCACTCGCCAGTCGGAGGAGGTGAGTAACACCCAAGCTGTCCAGAGGTTCATAGCGACTGCCAGCCTTCACCAGCACACCAATGCGGGAGGCAGGGGAGTAATTTTCCAAGGATGCGATCACCAAACCGCTAGGTAACTTAGACACCTTAAAAGGCAGGAATATAAAACCTTGAAGAGTCATCTTCTCAAAATGTATCATCTTACTTAATATGTATGTATGTATGTATATACAGAAAGAGTATATATATATATATATATATATATATATATATATATATATATATATATATATATATACTACTACTACACACCCTTTGGAGTGCATTATGAGACAACTTTTGCTATTTGTTTTCTTAACTAGCACAGTCTAAACAAAGAGGCTTCCGCACACACACAAACACAGGCGTACATGTACATCCTATCGCGTCAGGCCCCCTAGATGCCTTTAATGTCTTATTGAAGGGCTCGGCTCAAGGCGGCAGTTAGCCTCTCGAAGGGTCAAAAGATAGGTCTGGCTCTCAGGAGAGAAAGACAAGCAATATTTATCACCTGCACTTCTTGCAGTGGAAATCTTTAGGGCTCCGCCACGCCCGCTTTATAGGGCAGCCCGGCTGTATAAAGTTTTCCAGTCTGCAAAATCACAGAGGAAGAGGCAGCGGTGCCAGTTATGCCACCGCAAGACAAATAATAAGCGCAAACAGAGGGTAAGGGGGAAATATTTGTTGTTTGAGTACTGTCAATTCTGATATTAGCCTCTGATCAGAAAGGTATAAACCAAAATTATGAATCACATAATTGATGCATCAATATGCAGACGCGGACACCCTGCAACGATGCCACTTGCAGACTATAAACATTGTATCATATTGACATGATGGTTTTCTGGCTGTGGCATAACAATTCTAGTTTAAAAGAAGATCCCGGTACCAAGTACAGCTGCCTGATCTGTGATTCATGCTCAATCTGCATGCAATGTGAAGGAATGTGGAAAAAATGATGGGGTGCATTGTGATGAACTGAGATATCGAATTGAATCGTTGATATAATAATCGTAATTGAATTGACTCGTGAGACTAGTGAAGGTTCACACCTCTACAAAATACCATAAACAACCTGGACCTCGACATATCGGAATTAATATATATAATATATTATGGGGTGACATATAGACATGTTGACATTTTCATTTCTGAAACAAACTAGAGGCAGTAAACTAGCATTAAATGCATCAAAATGCAAATGCAGAAAAAAATTTAAAAGTCTCACTGTCAGTACATTTAGAAAATATGCCAAGTTGCCAGTTGGTTGGTGACTCTGCTTTCATGAAAACGTGTAGATCTTTTCTTACTTAAATTACATCTAATATAAAACATCTCCGATTAGAGTGTGTCCCTGAAATATGAATATTGCTGCTTAAATAAAAAGAATTACAGTGCCGTTCTTGACCCATCAATCCAACGCTATATGACATTCTTGAGCCACCCTTCATAACTTAATGTTTTGCTTCCAAAGAGCCAAACGTCTGTCTTTTTAACGCAGTCTTTATTATTATTCATTATATTTACACATATGCTGCAATAAACCACTGTAATAAGGGACAGCTCAAAACTTTGGCACAGTACTGTGGCTCATCCTCATTTTATTGCATTTATATTTACATTTACGCCTTTTAGCAGACGTTCTGATAAGAGCAAGGTCCATTTCCTAATTTCAGAAACAGTTTCCCTAACTCGGAGTTAAGGGTCTTTCTCAGGGACCCCATGATGGTAGTGTCAGAGGTAGGATTCAAACCCATGGCCTCTTGAGCCAGAGGCGACTGTACTAACCACTAGGCCACCAACACAGAGTAATCAACAGCAAATGCAACATCTGTACTGGTGCATCACGTCCAACAATTTGAGCAGTTTTCTCCATCACTGAATCTTAAGACGTGCTAAGTTTACCTACGTGGCTGACATCCTTTAAAGGAGATGCACAACTCTGGTGGCATTCAGTATAGCAAATTCTTAAGTTAAGGTCATTTTCAATGACACTGTCTTAATCCAGGGTAAAATAAAATAGCATATTAGCCCAAACACGGTGGGTCTTAAATGTTAAATGTCTTATTTTGGTTATGTTAAGACTGTTAAGAAAGGGTAATAAATCCGTCACATGCAGTTACAGTGCTTAAAAGGAGAGACATTTACAGCAACATTTCCTCACTGTTAAAATGGATATTTAAAGGTTAGTTACACGTTATTTATTGGTTATTATAGCTAGCTAACGTGGCTAAGTCAGCTGTCACCGTGTTAGCTATGCTAACTTTAGCAGACCGTGAACTGGTCCTGTTCCATTAGCACAAGCCCCACCTGCAAGTCTTGAAAACCAGTTTTAGTCACAAAACGCAAAAGCAAAGCAAACCTCACCGACAACTGACTTATTCCCCGGATCCCCTTCATGCTCCCTCTCTCTCCTTCAGCACAATATGGCTGACCTGGATGTCCTACCCACAAGCCCCCGCGCTTAACTCATTCTGCTAGAGAGATTTATGCGATGTCATCGGCCCCTTCATCCTAGCTAGTGCACTTCGTCACAGCTTGGTACAGTGACTTTTTGCTCCATATATCGTATACTCCATGTCAAATTTGAAACTTTTCTTGTTAAGTGTTTGCTTAAAATAAGACAATGCGTTTAAAGTGTCTCACAGTGCGCGAAAAACAGTCTTCTCTGGATAGACAATGTGCACTTCAGAGGAAATTAGAAGCCAAATTAAACTTTTAATATTTCTGAGGAAGTCAAACATCGCCGGCTAGCGGTTTGGAGGGACATTGAAGGACTATGGATAAAATAATGTTATTTAACTGATGTAAAATACTTTAAAATTAACAATTTATTTTACTTTAAATTACTAATCGATATCAGTCAATTAAAGCCCCAAAATTATCGAATAATATCGAAAAGCACATTGACTGCACCAAGGTCTTACTTCCGGCGCACAACGGACGCGCTTGTCCACTGGATGTTCACACAAACACGTGCTGCAGCCGGATCTCTACGTACGAGGCACGCTGATCGCTGTAGTTCGCATTTATTTCTGTTATTTTCGGTATTCAAGTTCTTAAGATTAAAGTTGCTGTTTGTCCTCCGTGAAGCACTCGCCGAGAGGACCTGATCACCCGACCGGAATCATGGTAAGTAGCAAAAAAACGTTTTTTGTGGTTCGCTTGTACTACTATAGGTAGTTAAGTAATGGTTAAGTTTTTTCCTGTGAACCGCATTAAAATCATAGTTGGAACAGGTTAACTAAGTGTACACATTAATCAATACTGTGCACACATTTGTCTAATTGCATACATTGTTCAACTATTTCAAGCAAATTAAGCTTGGTTTAAGTTTAAACAGGATAAATAAGTGTGTATGTTGATCTATGTTTGTGTAATCAGTAGAATAAATGTATGTGTGGTCCTGCATTATTCTGTTAGACCATAATTCGTAAGCCTGTGAGATGTGAATCCTGACCTGATTTGGTATTTTCGTTTGTTTTTAACTTAGACCGAAGCAGAAGTGAACCCCAAGGCCTATCCCTTGGCTGATGCCACCCTGACCAAAACCATTTTGGACCTGGTTCAGCAGGCGTCCAACTACAAACAGCTAAGAAAAGGAGCCAATGAGGGTAAGATTCCCTTCAAACACTCACTATGAATATGGATGAACATTTCATAGTATTTGTATAATATGGTATTTATATTAATCGAGCTGCTGTCCTTAGAATCAGTATATGATATTGTGATGAAACTTGTGATTTACATTCTTAATTTGTTGGGGATTGTTGCGCATTGGTGATTTAACTATTTTTGTCAATTTGCAGCCACTAAGACACTGAACCGAGGCATCTCGGAGTTCATCGTCATGGCAGCAGACGCTGAGCCACTGGAGATCATCCTGCACCTCCCGTTGCTGTGTGAGGACAAGAACGTGCCATACGTCTTCGTCAGGTCCAAGCAGGCCCTGGGGAGAGCCTGTGGGGTGTCAAGGCCCGTTATCGCCACGTCGGTCACCATCAAGGAGGGATCGCAACTGAAGCCTCAAATCCAGTCTGTGCAGATGGCTATTGAGAGACTCTTGGTTTGAGCACATCAGATTTTTTTTTAGAATGACATTTGATCTGCCTTTTATGATTTTGTAATCTGTTATTTGTTTGTATTTCAATCGAACTGGGTTCTTTGGAAATGTTTTGGCAAGATACAAGAAGTGAGTTGAAATAAAACTTACTGTTTGGAATCTGTGTCTGAGAGTTTGAGTGTAGGTGTGTGTGCATTGGGGGCTTGGGATAGGGTCAGAATGGGATATGTTGTGTATAATTCCAACAAAACTCTTAAGGGAATGACAAAATTACATTCAAAATATGGAAAAAGGAGAGATGATTTATGTGTTGATTTATTTGTTAAACTTGTTTTAATTTTAAAGCAATTTTTTATTTCTTTAACTGTAGGAAAAAAATCAATAGGTTAGTTAACTTAATAAAATACTTGGATTACTAGTCGTCATATTTTCTCTTTTTTTGTATTTAAAGTATGTTTCCCCCTCTCTCAAAGTAAACGGCTCCAACACTTAACGTGACCATTTTTTGTTTTATTTTTTCTACCATGACCTTGTTATATTTTTACAGTATGGATACACTGTATTTTACATGGGTCTTTTGATTTTTGCTGTACGATATTAGTTTATTTCTTGCTTTTTATAGCTTATTGATTTTTTTAATAGTCGTATAAGTCATTATAAATATTTTATTTTTTGCTATTACTTTAGCTTGGATTTTGTTTGTTTCTTTAAAATATATTTTAGCATGTTGGGGTTTTACTTTATTGACAGTTTTTTGTTTGGCGTATTTTTCTTTAAATATAGCCTATTCTTTGCAACTTCGTTATTGGCTGGTGTGAGCCACGTGACCAGCTCTTAGCGCCGTTACTTTTTCTTCGTGTCTCGGTTGAGACTCACATCTGGCGGGAGTCGCGCGCCGTCGCTATGTCCACCGGCCCCGTGGTCCTCAACGACGCCGTGGTCGCGCGCTTCCTCAGTTACGATGATCTTATCCCGAGGCTGGAAGTCGCTTTGGGGAAGTTTTCGGCGCGCGACCGTGAGCTCGTGCAGCCTGTCCGATCGGTGCTACCTATAGAGAATCATAACGGGTAAGGAAGCGGAAGCTTACTCACATTTGCAATCATAGTAAACCAGATTTAAAAAAAAAAAAAATTCAAACTTATTCATTTATTTGTTTGCTTATTTGTGCATTTTTTTTTAAATCGATCTTGCTGTGAACACATCTGCAAAGTATTGTTATTGTCAAGTGGAGAGTAAAATCAATCAAATGAAACAAATTATTGTTTTTGTTTTTATTTTTGTTTTTATTTTTTAAATACCCGAACAAACAGATTTTTGGGCCTGATGCCTGCATATCTCGCCTACGATGGCATTCTGTGCACCAAGATGGTGGCTTTCTACACGCGTGAAAAAGACTCCGGTTTGCCCTCGATTCAGGCCACCGTGTTGCTTTTTGACCCCGAGTGTGGCAGTGTCACGGCGGTGAGAAACTACATTACTCATAAACTTTAAGTGAGTCATTACGTAAGCACATACTGGAAGTAAAGTTAATGACTCCTCTACAAGTTCAAAGTCCCCCACTACAACACTACTGACATTAAGAGCATTTAGCAGACGCTCTTATCCAGAGCTACGTACATCAGTGCTTTGTGATCCACATCTGTTCTTCAAACCAGTAAAGCCAGACTTAAATCAAAAGCTACTCTTCCACCAAATTGCGCACTCAAGTTACACATTTAACAGGCTTTGTCAAAGTAAGTACCTGAGTAAAAGTATCTGAGAATAACATTACTTAGGTATTCTAAGTAGTTTGCTGATATTAGTAAAGGTTGGCGATGCCAATACTCAAATTCCATTAATTAAGTAAAAATGAATGTAATATTTAAAATTTTGCCCCTGTCAATCACATAAAGCCCTGCAGGGGGTGATATCACCCCTTTCAGCATCAGCATCCAAAAGACAAAATGAAAAGTTTAAATCTGGGAAGAACACTTCATGCATACAAATGATAAAATAACATCTTCTCTTATTGGTATTTATTATTTTTAGAATATATTTATTAGGGGGCCATGCAGTGGAACACTGTTATTGTGCCGATTTTTTTTTTTTTCTGCCTTAAAACGCTTTGTGGAGAAAAAACGGTAAGACCTACAGCTTTGAAATTTCGCAGGTAGGTCCGGTACCCCACCCACTACTTGCACCAAAATAAGCTATTTTGCATTTTTTCAAAAAATTTTGCATTTTGTCTAATAAAATTCGAATCGTAGTTCCCATTCTCAAAAATCATATACCATCTTATTCCTTGGGTTAAGACAATTTTTTTTGGACCCCCACATCTATTTCTGCCATATTTGATTTTTCGCTAATTTGCATTAAATGAAAACTCATCTTTTTCGAACTCGTCCCTGGATTTTTGTCCAATCTGCATGCAACTGGTATCATTTGAATCCCAAGACACTCTTCTTTAATTATTATCGAGCAATTAATTAATTAATTAATTATTATTTTTAATTTAGGTCTTCATTTTTCTGTAATATACAAATAAATGTGCTCGGCTTGGCATGGGACTGCAACACCACACACCGAGTGTCATAGAAATCCGGCTCTGGGTGGGCTACAGCTTTGAAATTTGCCAGTGAGGTCCGGGACCCCTCCTACTATTCAGGAAAAAAAATTGCGCCACCCCTCCGAAATTCCAACAGTCCAAACCCCACCCACTACTCAGGCAAAAAAAAAAAACTAATTGCACTACTCTTCCAGTTGGTGGCGCTAATAAGCTATTTTGCGTTTTGCCTAATAACTTTTGAACCGTAGCTCTGATTCTCTAAAATCTTATACCATCTTACTCCTTGGGTGAAGAGGAATCTTTATAGACCCTCGCATCTATTTCTGCCATATTGAATTTCTCGCTAATTTGCATAATATGCAAAACCATATCTTACGAACTAGACCCTGGATTTTTATCCAATCTACATGCAACTGGTATCATTTGAACCCCAAAACATTCTTCTTTAATTATTATCAAGCACATTTTTAATTTGGATCTTCATTTGGCTGTAATATACAAATAAACGTAGTGGGCTTGGCATAGGACTGCAATGCCACACACTGTCACAGAAATCCGGCTCTGTGTGGGCTACAGCTTAGAAATTTGGCAGGCAGGTCTGGTACCCCTCCCATTACTCAGGCAAAAAAATGCACCACTATGCCAGTTGGTGGCGCTATAATAAGCTATTTTGCATTTTGCCTAATAAGTTTTGAACCATAGCACCCTAGATAAAAGGATGAAAGGATGTCATATTTAAACGTCTGTCCACTTCAATTAATCAAAAATTGATAAAGCTGCAAACTGCATGGCCCCCGTAATCACTGCTTGCAGTTATATTTTTAACTTACTATTTAAATAACAAATTTATCTATTATGTATTTACTCAAGTAACAGTTTTAACTGCACCTTTGAGTGGGCCAGATTTTGTTTTATTTAATACCATCAAGATGTATTTAATTAGTCCGTGTGCCACTGTATGTTTTCGCTATGCAACAGGTAATGGATGGAGCCGAAATTACACACAGAAGAACAGCAGCTGTGTCGGCCATATCGACCAAAGTAAGTGTGCAATATGTGTATAATTTGTTAAATCGTTATGTTAGCTCTAAAATCTTTGCCTTTTCTATTTCTAGGGCTGAAACAAGTATTTGAATAACTTGAATATTTCATTAGGAAAAAATGTTCAAGGCAATTTTTCTAGAATCGAAGCTTCATTTAATTCATTTCACTCGCTAGAGCATGCTCCGCTTGTGTTTCACAGACGCTTATTAGTGATGCACAATGTTTTCAGTTCCGTAATCAAGGCAAGACCCGACCCCTCTGTATGTGAAAGTATCTGTGAGATATTCTGTGCACAAAAACAGAAGTACATGCATAAAAATGACATTTTCACGATGTAAACATGCGCAGTTTGTGAGCGTGTCTGTGAGCGCCACTGCTGACTGAAATGCTACAGTTCAGTCAAATCTCCCCCTTTATTACAGTCTAAACTCATGATTTGAGCTGATAACTAACCACAACAACCAGCGTTCTACTCACAATACAGACATTTATTGAGATTTTGAGCATTTATTCCCGGAACGTCCATCCATCGTTTTATTGTGACGCAGCTCCGAGTGGCACGTGGGGGACTGTGGGAAATATAGTTCTCTCCCAGAAATGCCTTAACAGCTCTTTTTAGGCCAAAATGAGTCCACATTGGTTCAATATTACCTCAAACTTGTAGTTTTGAGCCAAACTCCTTTGGACATCTTTTGGCATCTCAATACGATTCAGTTCCGTGCTTTGACTTGGCCATTCCAGAACTCTCCATTTCTTCCTCCTAAGCCACTCCTTGATAGATTTACTGGAATGTTTGGGTCATTGTTGCAAGGTCCACACCCACTTCAGCTTCAAATTCTGGACAGATAGTTGCACATTGTAGTCAAGCACCCTCTGATATGATGAAGAATAGTGGATTTTATGATGGTGTGCTGACCAGGTTCTGCTGCAGCAAAGCAGCCCCAAACCATGACATTTCCACCCCCATATTTCACAGTGGGTATGGGTTTTTTTTTCTTGCACAAAAGCTGTATTTGGTTTAGGCCAAACATGTCGTCCTTTACTGTGTCCACATAATTCAATTTTAGATTCATCTGTCCAAATGTTTGAGTTTTAAATAATACCGATTTTGAGGGTTTTTTTTCTTGCAAGATAATTTCATAAATTATCTGACTGTACATTTACGGCCTTAATCTAGAGATGGCATGAAATTGTATGTCCGATGCGACACAGATATTGTAAATTTGGATATCTGCCAATACGATATAAATCCAATATAGTCTTTTTTAAAACTTAAAATAATGCTTTGAAAATGTCTGAATACATGACTGAAATTATTCTGTTATTCTGTTAAAGGAAATCTTGATTTAAATACTGTTTTCCTAACTAAAACAATGTAATAATTACACACACATGCTGTATGTATGTGCTAAATTATTTGTTCTCAAAATTGTTCATTTAAACATATAAATATTTCTTCTTTCTTATTGATTACACTATAACATAAGAAAATTGATCCATTGAAAATGAAGAAATACTGAAGTGTGGGGTCATTTTGAACCAATTTGGCCTATAAAATGATTCACAATGAAGCGTTGGGTGCGCATTCTAGAATAAATGGTGGAAAATCTATAGGAAAGTCTCAATAAATGGCTGTATTGTGAGTAGAACGCTGGTTGTTGTGGTTATTTATCAGCTAAAATAATTTATCATGAAAAATGTCATTTATGCGTTTTTATGCATTTACTTCTGTTTTTGTGCACAGAATATCTCACAAATACTTTCACATACAGAGGGATCAGGTCTTGTCTCGATCGCGCCACTGAAAACATTGTGAGTCACTATTAAGCGTCCGTGTGAAACACAAGCAGCGCATGCTCTAGTGAGTGAAATGAATTAAACAAAGCTGCGATTCTAGAAAAAATGCCTCGACCATTTTTTGTAATAGAATTATTCAAGTTATTGGAATAATCGTTTCATCTCTACTTTACTGCAGTGCCACTTCACATGCATAACGAATTGAGCGTGCATGCATTTACAGATCGACTCCATAGAACGGCCCAATGCCAGCAATACCCGATCCAGCCTTTTGAGCCGTTATCGGACCGATACCGATCCACCTGTCGGATCGGCTACATCTCTACTTTAATCTCCTAATATCTGGCTTCTTTCTCAGAGTTTACCGAGTTACATATTTAATCTACATTCTCTATGGATTCTGTGCTCCTGCATGTCATCATTTTATGCAACACAAAATATATTGACATCTTTTTTTCTGGGACTAGCTGCTGAAGCCGGACCCCTCGGACGTGCTGTGCATACTGGGTTCGGGACACCAGGCCCTTAGCCATTACGAAGTCTTCACACACCTGTTCTCTTTCAAAGAGGTGAATATACATGTTGCCTTTTCCCATGAATGCTAATGAGACTGACAAAAGAATGAAAGTTGACACAGATGACAAGATCTCTATCCTGTCTCCAGCAACTGTTAGGGTATTAGGACCAATGTACATTTTTAATGGAGCTAGGGAAGGGGCAAATTCGGAGATTAAAGTAAAACGTGTGAAAAAAATGTGGACATTTGACATTGTAAAATCATAAACTTGCGTAAAAACAATCAGAAATCCTTTAGGACTTGTTTGTTTCGTATTATTAAAAGGGAATACTTTCTCAAAAGCTTTTATGCATTATTTTTGTCTATTCATTAACCTCTGACTTTTTCTTTGACGTGGTTTATTTAGGTGTTTCAAGTGGAAACTTAGTTAAAAAGCAGTTGTTGATTTAAATCGAGCTTTACAGGTTTGAAGAATGACCACAAAGAACTGATGTAAATCCCTCTGGATAACAGCGTTTTTTCCCTTCCTTAGAAATATTTCCTCCATCGGCCCCACTTTATCTACAATAGCCCTTAATGTGCCTTCGTACCTCTTCACGTTAGCACCAACCTATATTTTTGTCTCATTGAGGTCCGTGTTTGGAGCAGGAGACTGGAGATGGCCAAAAAGTTTGCTGCCGGTGTCCGGGGCCCTGTTACAGTGTGTTCGTCCATCAAAGAAGCCGTGGATGGGGCTGACGTTATCGTCACCGTCACTAGCTCAGAGGAACCGGTGCTTTTTGGGGAGTGGGTTAAACCCGGCGCCCACGTTGCAGGTTAGAAACCCTACGGGGGTCAATATAGGACACGCGGCAACCTGGGCTTATTCACCAGTATTTTCTTAATTTTTTTATTTTCTTGAAATTGTCCTTTAAGTTACGACATTTAAATAGTATATCATGATGTAACTGTTAAAGAAAACCCAATAACCGAATAACATTATTAAAGAAATATTATTTAAAAATCGGCACCGTATGAAACTGATTTTCACTATCTCGAGAGAAAGATAACTTGTGATCTCGAGATAACGAATAGAAAAATGTTTATTCAGATGTGTCTGTTATTTAGATATATATATCGGTATATTGTTACAGTCCTATCTGTCTGTCCGTCCGTCCGTCCGTCCTTGTATATATATTTTAAAATCTTTTTACTTTAACTGTTTAGCATCCACCAACAAAACAAATCCTATTCCATTCCGTATTTGGCAATAAACTCCATAGTGATTCTGAACAACACAACTTCAGGTTGACTCCTACAGTTTGAAGTCTAGTTTCAAATTCCAGGAGTGCCTGAAAATCTGAGCAAGACCCTCAGGTTCCTCTAGGGCAGGGGTGGGCAATTAATTTTCCTAAGGGGCCACATGACAAATTTGAACTGGCATGGAGGCCCGAACCAATGGACTATGATCAACTCTGCTCAACTGAACTTCATTTAACAGACAATTGTCTAGTTCCTACTGTTAATGCTAGATGTTACGATTAAGCTGTAAATGTGTGGAGCAGTGCATATTATATCTTTATGTAATTGTATTTTTTGACGATAGATTGTTTTAACAAAAGCAGTATTGAAATATGTACATTTTTGCATTTTTCACCTTCAATTTAAAAGCAGTGCAGTTGAATGGTGTGCATAAGGTACACTACTTATGTTTGATTTTAATGTTTAATTTGTTATTTCACCCTGTCTTCAGGCATGCCGGCCAGGGTCCGACAAAGGGTCAAATGTGGCCTTTGGGAAGGACAATGCCCAGGTCTGCTCTAAGGAGACTACTTTAATGAGTGTGTAATATGTGTGATTTTATTAGCGGTGGGCGCTTGTCGCCCCACCTGGAGGGAACTCGACGACAGGCTGATGAAAGAAGCCGTGATCTACGTCGACAGCAGAGAAGGAGCAGCGTTGGAGTCGGGAGATGTGATTCTATCCGGGGTACGTTCTAGTACAGTTGAGGTTTTTAGCCGTCGAAGCAAAGATACAGATCACTGGGTCCAGGTCCTTAAAGAGCGGGTATATTGCGACGAAATCAGTAGAAAAACTGAAGTCAAGAGGAAGCAACGAAGGGAGGTGACAAGGACACATGCTTTTCTGGGCAATGAAGGTTTGAGTTTTTGAAGTACAGCTGCATGACGTATGGAAGCCCATTTCCGCCACTAAAAGAAAAAAATCGAGATAAAAAAAGTCATAATTATGAGATAAAAAGTCGAAATTACTAGATAAAAAGTCTAAATTATGAGATAAAAAGTCATAATTATGAGATAAAAAGTCTAAATTATGAGATAAAAAGTCTAAATTATCAGATAAAAAGTCATAATTATGAGATCAAAAGTCGAAATTACGAGATCAAAAGTCGAAATTACGAGATAAAAAGTCAATTATGAGATAAAAAGTCATAATTATGAGATAAAAAGTCGAAATTATGAGAAAGGAAGTGCGCATGCGCGCCAGTGGTGCTAAACTTGCGAGATAAAAAGTCGAAGAAATTATGAAAGGAAGCATCTTGGCGCCAGTGGTCTTCGACTTGCTGAAGTCGCACGGTCAACGGATCTGCAAGCAAGCAATATTTCATTTGTGATGTGAAGCCACGTTTAAAATAGTCCTCGATGTATTTACAATCTATTTGAATCGAAGTCAAGCCAAAAAGCGTCAAGTTTGCATGTGTAAGTGACCTTAGCAGGTTTACTTTAACTGGCGGCGCATCTTCTTCCTTCTCATAATTTAAATTTATTTCTGTATTTGACTTATCTCATAATTTAGGCTTTTTATCACCATAATTATGACATACTATCTCTAATTGCGACTTTTTGTCATAATTTTGACTTTTAATGTTATGACTTTTATCTCATAATTTTTCGACTTTTTTATCTCGTAATTTTTACTTTATCTCCTATTATGATTTTAATCTGCATCAATTTGATTTTTTTCGTTCGGTTTTCTTTAGTAGGCGGAAATGGGCTTCCATAATATGGCGACATGGCTGAATAAAATCAAGCGTCATGCTACCATGGAGTTAATGTATTTCAACCAACAGCGAAAAAAACGTGTTTGATTTTCCTATAGTGAAGTGCATTGCTAGCTTGAAATGTATGATTTGAGTAGCATTACAAAAATGAGGGTTACAGTAACGGATTACTTTTGCTGTAGCATTATTAATATATGAACTTTCTTATAAATTTGCCAGTAATATTTTACTCGGTAAATGTTGTTCAATGTAGCGTTACAAGCGCACAACGAAATGTATTAGTTTTAAAAACAGCAAAGACCGCGAAGACCTCATATTAATGATCATGATTAAAAAAAAATCTTTGAAGTTAGCCATTGGGTTATTGTTAAGTAGTTAGATTCAGGCCCTTTGCAGTTGCATCACATAAAACACTTCTCCGGTGAGATAATGATACTTTTGCCGGAATTGGGCGTACTTTGGGTTAAATCAGAGATAAGAGACAAAAATGTTTTAGTTTTCACACTTCTGCCATCATGCCATAGACACCTCGAGAATGGTCTGCAATATTTTTTCTCATATTAGAATGTCAAGTTATATCTTCAGTTATTTAATTGAAAGTGACTGAAAAGTTACAGAAGTCATGTAACGAGTACAATTCTGAGACAGTAATATTGTAGGTAGCGGATTACATTTGAATACCAGCAACAAGTAATGCCTCGTACCGCTGCGGTAACTTGCAACACTGATGTCGAGTTTGAGTAATAAATGTCCTGGATTCGGTTCTGGATTTTTGTTTCTCAGGATGATTACAAGCAGTAGTTCTAGACTAGTTTGCAATGTTTCATAGATTGACATTTGGTTTTGTGCATCTTGGAATCATCTTGGGAAATGTGACAAGTTAAAGCTGGAAATGAATAGTGATGTTTTTTAACAGTCAACGCTGAGTCTTCACTGCATATTGAATACTCAAGTCAATAATTACAATAGTTGGTGACCAGTGGTGGACATTTTCTTTCCCAGGCAGAAGTGTTTGCACAAATGGAGAAGTTCTTAGCGGGCATTAAGCTATAATTGAAGACCACAGTGTTCAAATCGATGGGTAACTTTTTTACCTTCTCACATACGGATGCAAATTGTGAATTAAGCAAAAATAAACTCAGCTCATTCCCTCTGGCTCCACGCAGCAGCTTTATAACTTGAGTGTACATTCCCCAGGAGACCTGGCTGGTTTATTTACAGCTAAAGAAGACAAAAGGGTTTAGTTAATGGATTTAATCAGGCGGGTCAAGTTTTTCCGGCCAATGCTTCAATAATGTTTTAATGCAGAGCACAGTTTGAGTGAGGTTTGTTTTTAACTTTTTAATAAGTGTAAAATTTTAAAACCGTATTTAGGCGGCAACGGTTGCTGACTTTTTGTAGAATATTTACAAAATTTGAGTTTCCATCTTAGGGATTAGTGTATATACTCAAGCAGTTTAAATTAGGCAGGTGTACAAAGTCTCCAAAGTTATAGTTGACAAATGACTATAAAGCTGGGTTGAAAAAACCTAGAGACAAAGATTTGTGCTTCTGAAAGGAGAGAATAATAGATTATTAAGCCTAGTTTGCCCAGGGGTCCAAGTGCTGGAATATTTACATCATCATCATCATCATCATCATCATCATCATCATCATCATCATCATCATCATGTATTGCAGGAATGGGGATCCAAGATGCCGTTTCTGCGAAACTGGTGTTCGACAAGTGGAAGAACGACCAGTGAAAAAAGTCAGCTATGAAGCAAGACACTAACGATAACATAGGAGATTAAGTTTAAAAAAAACCAAACAAGCCATAACGCTAACTAGAAGAATCGGTAAGAAACTAAAGGCTGAATGCTCTTTTTGGGAATTATTCCAACAACTGGCAATAATATAAATCACTTGATATGGAATGAACATTTTAGTTTCATTTTTCGAAATAATAGAAATGTGGTTAATACACTATATCTGTAGATGAAATGCAGTAACACAATTAAAAAAAAATCTTGACATGATCATCATCCATTACCTAGATTATGAGAAATTATTTAAAAAAAAGAAGTGTTGAGGGATTAATTCCATTATCACCTGTTACATTAACTCAAACTTGAGTGTTTGTTTTGTCTCTTATACGCTGGCTGTGGGTTTGAACAGAAACTTGCTTTTTAAAATGTTAGACTTAGAATTTTTACCTATGAATTTACTTGTAGGTTATCAACTGGGCAGGCTTTTTCGAATAGGAATCAGTAGTCAAACTACAGAAGTTTTGCTGCAATACTGTTCTTAATAGTTGCTTCTAAATCTCACAATGACTGAACTAAAATGCTGCAGATTGTGGATAACGTGATGACTAGAGACTTTACTGATTAGAGTTTTAGATGTAGTAGTGAAGTAGCTGAAGTTTTTGTTTTGTATAGCATAAATATATAAAAAACAAGCCCTAAAAGGCCAAGTCATCCTTAACTACTGCCCTTTAAGACCTTTGATAAAATGTTCAAGATGGTTTCTCTAAGGTTTGGCTGGGGAGTTTTTAGAAGGAGAAGGGGGGGAAAAAGGAGAATATAAGTAAAAGCCGTGACAGTTAGGGTTTGGCAATTCTTCATTTTCTAAGCATGATGTAAACAAAATGTATGGGATCAGGAGGAAGGGAAGAGAATTGGAGCAAGTGTGTAAACATAGGGAAGAAAAAAAAGATAAATTAGAAACGGCAAGGTGTTCTTGGTGTGAGAGGACGTAACTAGTAGAAAGCCGGCCGCTATTTCCTCCAGGGTCCTAAGACAGAGTCAGTAATATAGACGTCTAATTACAACAGAGAAGAGAGAAAGAGAGGGATTAGCTGTATGGGGATGATTCTGTGAGTGTCTTCCCCTCCATCCATCCATCCCTCCCGATGTAGTTGCGGCCGACTCGGTTTCTCGGTAGACTCAGATTGCAGCGGAGTGGAAAGTGAGGCAGCGCATCAGAACAGCTGGCACTTCCTCTTCCTCTTCTTCACCGGGGGAGGGCACAGCGCGGCCCGGATGGCCTCGTCGAACACTGTCTTAAGGCCGCGCTGGGTTAAGGCCGAGCACTCCAAGTATTTAACAGCGCCTGCGGAGATGGCGACTTATTTCAAGTGTGTTAAATGTATATGTGCATCGTTTTAATGCCCCACAATTTTCTCTTCTAATAATCATTTAATTGCAGACTTCTTTGAAATCATGCTTAATCACAATAATAGATAAAGTAGTATAAATTAAAATTCATATGATTAATGTAAATAAATATTTTTTAATATATGTTTTAATATATAAAATTGCTGTAGTTGTAATAAAAGGATGCACGTTTTTGATTTTAAAAATTACTTCGTTAAATGACACTCTTAAACATATAATCAATAGTAATAAGAATGGTAGCAATGATAGACAGGTAGATCATAGACAGTTAGAGAGATAGACCGAAAAAGAGAAAGAAAAAAGGGATTAAAGTGAAAAGAGCTACAAAAAGAGATAGAAAAGAACGGACAGAGTTTGGTTTGCGCAATTTTATTGTTCTCCTGCCTGACTCACCAATCTCTTTGGCCGCCTTAGGAGCCTTGTGGGTAAGTGATGGGGGTGAGTTCTTCTCCAGCAAAGTCTCAATAGTGTCCTTATAGTCCCTCAGGTCAAGCTTAGTGCCAACCAGGATGATGGGCGTGTTGGGGCAGTGATGCCGGACCTCAGGATACCACTGTAAAGGCAAAAATAATTTTAAAAACATCCATCGCCCAAGTATTTTCTTTAATGCAATGTTTCTAAAACAAACATGATGTAAAACATGGGCAGATTTTTTTGTAGGGACGAAAAGAAAAAAAAAAGTCATGCTTACAAAAACAATTAATCACACAATGGTAGTCAAGAAAATATGACCAAGTTCAAGCAATTTAGCGACAAGAGAGGCAAAAATGTGTTTTGATAAGATGTAGTGTGCAAGGCTGTTCTGCAAAAGAAACTAATAAGGGTTTTGTGGTTTTTAAGCTTTATGTCAATTAACCGTAGACATAACTGCTGGAAGTAAATAAGAACATTGTTTATTGCGGTGCAGAGTTTTTTATTCTGCATTCTATGCCTCAACATTCTATTGCGGGCTTACTTCTTTATCCTTTTGATATCCATCAGAATATAAAACATTTATATTTCTTCTTTTTATATTAATTACACTATAAATATCTGATCAATTGAATATAAAGAAATATACTGAAGTTTTTGGGTCATTTAAACCAACAGCCTATAAAATGAGCTGCTTTTCGAAATACATTTCCCACAATCCCCCAGCCCTTGAACTACCAAATCTTTGGAAAATCTCAATAACTTGCTGAACGCTGTGAGTAGAAACTGGTTGTAAGTAGCTGTTTAGCTAGAATATCGTTTGACTGAACTGCGACGTTTTAGCGATGCTTGGTATCTGGCGCCGATGTTTATTCTTGAAAAATGTCATTTATGTGTTTTATGCATTTACTTGATTTTATTGCGGAACATCTGCAGATGCTTTCATACAAAGGTCAGGTCTTGTCTTGGTGGCGCCACTGAGGCGTCGTCACTAATAATAGCGTCCGTGTGTAAATCTGGCGGCGCATGCTCCTAGCGAGTGAAAGGTGTAAGCCGATTCTAGAAAAAATTGCATCGACCAGTTATTATCATTTCAGCTCTAAAAGAAACATTTGGTTGCTGTTGATGTCATTTTAATTTACTAAAACAAAACTTGGACCATTAATATCACTTTAAATATTCTGGCTGTCAATTTTTTTAAGGTAATCTGAAGGAATTTTGCCCATACTTCCTGAACTTCCCCACACGAGGCTAGACAGTTTAATGGTCTTCCTCCATGTACCATGTGATCAAGATATTACTCAGTTTTGAACATTGCTGACATTTTGGAGGTGTGTTTTGAGTCATTGTCTTTGGAGGGGATCAAATTGGCCCCAACCAAGTGCTTTCCACAACGTATGGCATGGCGTTGCAAAATCTTGTGATCGCTTTCCTTCTTCAAGGTCCCTTCCACTCTGTACAAATTTCCTATTTTACCGTCTCCGCGCCCCTATATGAACAGCTAATACTGGTGCGAAGCGTTCCAACCCGCGATATTGTGTCGAGGCTGGTGCTACATATAAATACCCCACTGGTATACACACACACAACACAATATAAGCCACATACAATGATGACCATTTTCTGCATGTTTATAAAGCTCCCAGAGCTCATGCTCCACTCTGTTAAATCACAAAGTGAAACCCAGACGGCCTAATTCAAGCTCTTCCTCATTTCTTATTTTTAAATCCTCCAAGTTGTGCACTTTCTCCGCTCCAGACAGCTGGAGGGAAGTTGGATTGTGAAGCTACTTACCTTAGCGCGGACGTTCTCAAACGAGGCTGGGCTCACTAGGGAAAAGCAAATCAGAAACACGTCCTACGTAGAAGGAAGGAAAAAGATTCATATTTTTAATAACCTGTGTTAAAAAAAAGCCAAAACATTTAACGGCATCAAACCACCCTTCATCATTCTGGTTTATTCACTGACTACACTTGTTTAACAGGTATAAAAATAGAAACTGTGATCTACTCCGGAGCCGACAGAGGAACTATTCAGTTTCATGCCATAATAAGTAGTGGTTAACAGACAATAGGTCGCTTCACGAACATCGCTGAAAAACCACCAAGCCTTTCAAATATATATATATATATATATAAAGTTGTTTCATCTTAGGCTATCCTTGTACCGTTTGAGGGTAGGAAAGCGGTCGGAGCCTGTCGTAATCCTCTTGCCCCGCTGTATCCCACAGTCCCAGGTTCACCGGCTTGCCGTCAACCATCACATTGGCCGAATAATTATCGAACCTGCAGAGAAAGACATTGTAAAAATAAGCTGAATGTATTTCAAGAGTTGTGCCTTTTTGGAGATTTTTTGGTTTATCTGATTCATTTGTTTTAGAAAAACAGCAAAAAAAATCCAACAACCCTATTAAAAGAAACATACAGTAATGCAGGTAGCATTGAGCTAAATATACCTTGAATGGATCACTTCAAAAACTGAACTTCACCAAAATATTGTTAGTTTAAAAGATGTAACATTAGAAAACTGCAAAATTTGAAATTTGGATTGAATCAATCAAAACAAAATTACAGGGAAAACAACTTTTTGAGCGTTTGTAAAACTGGCATCCACAGACTTTTAGCATTGTCACGTTTTTCACAGACTTTCTCCAACACAAGAAGTGCCTAATTTTGTCAACAGATAAGTCCTGAGTGACGGGAAAATGTGGATAAACATTGTTAATGGATTTAAAGAAGAATAAGAGGACATACACAGTGGGGATGTATTCTCCGGGGAAGGCGTTGGTGGTGTAGCTGATCAGTAGACATGTTTTCCCCACAGCCCTGGATCAGAAAAACATCCATTAATTAACAACAACTTTCATTCACTTTCATTATGGGCCTCATTATCTTATTAAACCTGGCAACCATCCAGGAATCTGACGGCAAAGAAAATTCCCCTTGTCTGTCACTGGTGAACGTAGTAACGTTTTAAATATTGCATATGAACATTTTAGCTACTCTAAAACTTTGTTAAAACACGTATGAGATGAAACTTGCACAACAAATTATAATGAGTATACTCCTGAAATTCTACAACATATTCTGCTGTACTCCAATACACTTGCAATATGAATAAAAATGTTGATAAAGTCGAATTATGGGAAACGTGACAAACTAAATTAAACGACTATTACTGATTATTTTCCAATGCACATCAGATAACACACTCCAATCTACCCCAATACAGTCCCAACACAATCTAATCGATCCCAACATACTCCCAATACACTGCAGTCTAGCCCAGCACCCAAAACACACTCCAGTCTATTATAACACACTTTCAATAAGTTCCAGTCTACCCCAAAAAGCAGTACACTCCCTGTCTACCCCAAGACACTTCAGTACACTCCCAGTACACTCCAGTCTACCCCAAGACACTCCCAATACTCTCCAGTCTACCCCAAGACACTCCCAATACACTCCAGTCTACCCCAAGACACTCCCAATACACTCCAGTCTACCCCAAGACTCTCAGTACACACACCTACCACAACACACCCCAATATAACACAATCTATGTCAACACACTCCAATCTACTGGAATGTGTTGGGAGCATACACACCCCAATCTACAAGGTATAACAGGCAAGCAAGGCAAAACATGCAAGCATGACCTAAGCAAAAGCTTAACCTGCCTCCTAATACAGCCTAAACTAGCTGTATACCCTATACTAGCTGTATACCAACACACTCCAGTCATCAGTAGAACACTTCAGTCACTTCATCCTTATTTCTACTCCAAAACACACCCAGCACACTCCTAATACAATCCAGGCTTCTCCAACACACACCAACATATCCCAGCATACTCCAATCAACCCGAACACATCCCCATCTACAAGGTGAAATATGTAAGCACGACACAAGCAAATTTATAATGTGAAAAAGGAATAACTTGCCTTCTAGTACACTCCAATCAATCCCAACACACTCCCAATATACTCCCAACGTATCTCAGCATACTCCAATCTACCCCAACACACACTGAAATACGACCTTCAATACATGTAGTGTTAATAAAAACATTTGCATATTAACAGCACAAAAATATTAGGCGTCAATTACATTTACATGGTAAAATCTGTAAATCCGAGGCCAATGGAAACGATCAGCGACCTTAGCATGACCTAAGCAAAATCTTACTTTTAGCAGGGATGAACTCGGCTGTAAATATGTATTTTCTTGCTATTTAAGCAGCATTTTGCGAACTTTTTGCGAGCCTCAATCACAGCCATGGAAGCGTCGGAATAAAGGAATGCGGAAACGCAAGTTATGCGAGAAGCTAAGTTAGCAAGTTAGCGTGTTACTTGTTTCATATTGTTCTCCACAAAAAGGTCGCTAATTAACGATTCAGTTCCATATACAAATAATAGTGACGAGATTTAAGTGAGACAAAGAGTCCGTCTGAGCTACTGTTAGCCGTTACCTAACTCCGTGAATGGATTTTTTACTGTCAGAAGCTGACGACAAAGACGCAGCTAACATGCTAAACGCTTCAAGACGTGACGGAGGACAACGAATTCCTCCTCACCGAGTTTAAAGGAAAATTCCAGTCGATTGTCTAATGCGGTGCGACATTTATATTTTTCATTTAACGCGAGGGAGTACATTTTCGTAAGCTCGACAAACTCACCCGTCTCCCACCACCACACACTTTATGGCCTGCATTTGTCAGCCGCGTTGTTTTTCGCCGCTGAAAGCGCGGATTAAAGCGCAGCCCAAAAAAAAAAAAACAAGCGACGACGGACGCCGGCGAGCTGGCGGAGAAATCCGAGCAAAAAGTGCGAAAATGACGCTACGAATGGAGCCGCAACAAGCGAAAACCAACTCCACACTCCCACAAAACAGCCACCACCCAAAAAAAAATCTCAGCGCACAGTCGACAGGGTAAAATCTGAGAGGCTTTAACGCCCTCCTCCTCCTCCTCCTCCTCCTCCCGTCACGGCCGCTGAATAACCTCCTCCATCATTGGAGCTTCGGTCTGGAGAAAAGACTCGCTACTGCCACCTGGCGGCGCGGTGTGAGGAGGACACACAGCACATAGAGTTGCGTTAACGAGATTGTGCTTGATACACCAGTCTTTTCTTGCGTTTCCTCTTAAACTTGTCTCTGAGAAAGTTACGACATTGAAATGTGCTGTAAATTAGCAGAATAATAAAATAAGAACGCTTGTCGCTGTTTGTAGATTCGTAATACACTCCAGTCTACCCCAACACACAGCCAACACACTCAAGTCTTCCCCAACACAAACCCCCCCTTAATACACCCTAGTCTATCCCAACACAGGCCTAACATACACTCCAGTCTTCCCCGACACAAACTCAACACATCCTCTATACACCCCAGTCTACCCTAACACATGCCTAACACACACTCAATACACTCGTCTTTCCCAACACAAACCCAGCACACCCTCAATTCACCCCAGTCTACCCCAACACATGCCTAACATACACTCCAGTCTTCCCCAATACAAACCCAACACATCCTCAATACTCTAGTCTACCCCAACACATGCCTAACATACACTCAATACACTCGTCTTTCCCAATACAAACCCAACACATCCTCAGTACTCTCTAGTCTGCCCCAACACATGCCTAACATACACTCAATACACTCGTCTTTCCCATTACAAACCCAACACATCCTCAATACTCTCTGGTCTACCCCAACACATGTCTAACATACACTCAATACACTCGTCTTTCCCAATACAAACCCAACACATCCTCAATACTCTCTAGTCTACCCCAACACATGCCTAACATACACTCAATACACTTGTCTTTCCCAATACAAACCCAACACAACCTTAACACTCTCTAGTCTACCCCAACACATGCCTAACATACACTTCAGTCTTCCCCAATACAAACCCAACACATCCTCAATACTATCTGGTCTACCCCAACACATGCCTAACATGCAGTCCAGTCTACCCCAACACACTCACAATACACTCCAACCTTCCCCTACACAAACTCATTATACAGTCTACCCCAACACACGTCCAACAAATCTATACCCTCCAGTCTACCCCAACACACAGCCAACACACTCACAATACACTCCAGTCTTCCCCAACACAACCCCCCCCTTAATACACCCTAGTCTACCCCAACACATGCCTAACATACACTCCAGTCTTCCCCAATACAAACCCAACACATCCTCAATACTCTCTGGTCTACCCCAACACATGCCTAACATACACCCAATACACTCGTCTTTCCCAACACAAACCCAGCACACCCTCAATTCACCCCAGTCTACTCCAACACATGCCTAACATACACTCCAGTCTTCCCCAATACTAACCCAACACATCCTCAATACTCTCTAGTCTACCCCAACACATGCCTAACATACACTCAATACACTCGTCTTTCCCAATACAAACCCAACACATCCTCCATACTCTCTAGTCTACCCCAACACATGCCTAACATACACTCAATACACTCGTCTTTCCCAATACAAGCCCAACACATCCTCAACACTCTCTAGTCTACCCCAACACATGCTAACATACACTCCAGTCTCTCCCAACACAAACCCAGCACACCCTCAATACACCCCAGTCTACCACAACACATGCCTAACATGCAGTCCAGTCTACCCCAACACACTCACAATACACTCCAACCTTGCCCTACACAAACTCATTATACAGTCTACCCCAACACACGTCCAACAAATATATACCCTCCAGTCTACCCCAACACACTCACAATACACTCCAGTCTGCCCAAACACACTTTCAGCATAATCTATACACTCCTGTCTACCTCAACACATCCTTAATACGCTACAGTCTACCACAACACCTACTCTATACACTCCAGTCTACCCCAACACACCCTCAATACAATCCAGTCTACCCCAACACACTCTTCGGCATTTGTAGATTCTGTTTATAACTCAATCAAATCTCTCAAAAGAACAAATTTCTTCTTATGAAGGGTTGGTGAACAAGGCAAATTGTTTTTAAAAATTATTCAATTTTGTGGAGAGTCTCTGTCACTCATGACATGTTGAAGGAGCGAACTAGCTGTTGAATGCAAGAACCATTTATAAACTGATAAACATGCAACTTTTACTTAATAGTTTTTAACGAACATTAAGGTTTGGGGAAACAGAACGCAACAATGTCCAGTATGTCCCTAGTGTAGTCCAGTATACCTCTAGTACTCTCCAATATGCCCAAATACTCTCCAGAATACTCCCCAAAGTACTTAACTCCTAGAACACTCCAATGTCAACAGTACATTTCAATATACTCCAATACCCTTAAACTTACAACCCCAATTTTTCAGTATTCCGCCTTACACATTTCAATATATTGCAGTTTACTTATTACATAGCATCATGAAAAATATTTTTTGTGAAGGGAGAAGGAACTTCTTTACGAATTACACTGTAACCTACTCCCCCATACACTCCCCATATTCATTTAGTTAGTCAGCACCTTTACCTGTACTGAATTAATATGATGTTAGTTATTTTAATAAGGGCATTCCTACTTTCTATTAGCAGCTAAATAAAGGAAACAAACAAAAAAAAAGGTTTGTATTAGCAGATCCTTAATCAAAAGAATACAAGAATGTATTTACAAGAAAAAGACACAAAACCTAAAAAATATTAGTCTTTATTGGAACATTCCACACCAACAAAATATAACTTCATTGCAAAAGCCAACCTGTGGTCCCTTGATAATTACAAAATAATTTGAAAAGCATTTACAAAAATACACAATACAAAGTCTTACTAAGATCAACTCAAAATACATAAAAAATAAATAGTGATTAATAAACAGCCTCAGCCGGGCACTTGAACCCCATGACACTACGCAGGA
Source organism: Distichodus sexfasciatus (assembly GCA_032718565.1). Classification (NCBI taxonomy): domain Eukaryota; kingdom Metazoa; phylum Chordata; class Actinopteri; order Characiformes; family Distichodontidae; genus Distichodus; species Distichodus sexfasciatus. The sequence continues at coordinate 601,620 of JAVGVS010000090.1, read as the reverse complement.
ATGTGGCCAAAGGCGCCTCATTAGACATGCTTAAAGCAGACAGAAAAAGAAAACTATTAACAATATGTACAACAGCTCAGCTTAAAATACATTCTAGTCTTGTGTTATTTAGGTTTATAACATACTGAGTGTTTTTTTTTTCTTTTTAATTCCAGTGCAATTCAGACCCGCATCAGGCCGAAGCGGCTCGGCCACAGTCCAAAAAAAGAGAAGCAGCCGAGTTGAGACCAAGACTGAGGGGTGAGTTCAGTCTTAAAAGGAGAGATACACAAGAGAATGAAGTGCTAAGGATCAAAGCAGATGGACGCCATCTCGTTTTCCGCAGAATTCCGGGTCCGATGCAAAAGTCCTGATACAGAAAGCTCATTCCTGGGCCGGTTGGCCGTGAACCCGGAAACGGTAAAGGCAGGTGTATTCCGGGTTGCCCCAGTTACTTAGAACTCGGAGCTCGATGACCTGGAAAGCTTCAGTATTGTTTTCCTAAGGGTGGAGGAAAAAAAAGTCCATCAGCATTTTAGACCCTAACGTGGCTAACTTCGTCAACCCGTTCAGTAGTGTAGTAAAGATACTGGTAGTTCTGAGAAGTATTGCTAGATTTTTGGAGGAATGAAAGTAAGAAACCAATTTGAATTTCCACATTCTTATTTCACAAACGGATTTTTTTTTCCTTTGGAGACGATACTGGTTTTTCTCAAGGAGCTCGATTTCTGATATTAAGAAGCAATATATATACACTGTAAAAATGTGTTATTTAGAATAACAAATGCTATCAAACTTAATCCAAAGGCTTTTTTAATTGATAAAAATTTCATGTTTTTAACACAAAAAAGCCCCAGCTTCTCTTACAATACAGAACTTTCAGTGCCTTCAGTTTATAGTGTTCAGTCTGAATTTAGAAATCTAAATTTATCAGGTTTAATATGTATGCATCAACATTCACAATGTGTCTACTGACCATATACGGGCTAATTTGTAGGGATAATCTGAAACGGCTGATCATCGCCATCAGACCGATGCTCGGATTTGTCCGATATTTTCAGCTGATATTCGATGCATTTATTGTACATCGGAAAGGTAGCTCTTGTGCCGGGCATGTCCAACGTTGGGATTTTCTTACAAAATCTCTTGTCTACGCGTTCAACTCTGTCTGTGCTTGTGAATTTTTTTGACTAACTAAATTTCATGTTCGCCTCACTTAGCGAATGTGATCTTGCACATGGGCTGTGTCCCAAACATCAACCTATAATTCCTATATTGTGCATCCCTACTACTTGTGTCATATGAGCATTTATGACGCGTTGGCAATTGATCATTTGCGGTTGGAAGTTGACGTGTAGAAGGCGAGACATGAAACTAGTCCACATGCGTCCAACTGCAAGTAAAGCATAACTTTCCTAGTGTGTATACAGTCGTCCCTCGCCACTTCACGTTTCGACTTTTGCGACTTCACTCTATCGCGTTTTTTTCAAATATATTATGTGTGTAATTAAATGTACAATAGTAATAATAATATATTTGTAACGTCTAATATGTCTTATTTTCTCTTATTTTGTCTAATATATTGGGTAACACGAGTATAACGGTGACTAAAGGGTGTTATTTCATGTCTAGAAGGCTCTAATAATGTTAAAACCTGTATTTAGAAGGTCGTAAACAGGTTTTCTATGCTCTAACTACGAAAATATATAAAATGAAAAACACTACTTCGCGGAAATTCACTTATCGCAGTACAGTCTGGAACTGATTAACCGCGGTAAACGAGGGCCGACTCTACGCCCAAATTTTATAACTGACTTTTTAATCATTTGTGCTTATATACACTTTTAGTGTGAGTCCTACTCATTGTTTTATAAAATGAGACCCCACATCCGTTTTACGCATTCATGCTGTTGACGCACCGTGACCGGGAAGGTCTGGAGCATCTCCCCGTCCTCCTGGTAGACGAACTGGCCGAGAATTTTCCCCGTTTCCTGCTGTTCGTCCTCCAGACCCTGCGGAGACGAAAGAAGAAGAAAAACCCCCACATCAAATCCAGACCAACAAAAGAAGAAGGAGAAGGAAAAGCTTTTGGAGACGTATTAAGTGAATCTTGTACGTAGACGGTGAAGTTGCGTGGGGCGCTGTTGATGTTGCCAGTGGGCGAGAGCGTTTTGGGGATGTGCTCCATGGAAACGGCGGTGGGCACAATCTTCACCGACAGCCGGATCACCAGGTAGCCGTGGGAACCCCGGAAGGCCCAGCAGTTGCCGGGATGCACGTCAGGCTGATGGGAAAAAGGAGAGGTTTAAACAAAAGAAAAAAAAAAAGAAAGAACAAAGAACTAATTTCTTCCACACCTGCCAAGAACCGAAACCCAGACGCACACAGACTCACCTGTATGACCACGCGGGGCGAGCGCGAGAAATACCACAGCGGCACGCCGAAGAGGCTCAGAAGGGCCGTTTTGGTCTCGTAAGTCTCCGAACAGCGCGTGCTCAGGACGCTGCCACCTACGAACACGAGCAACATTTGATTTAATGCCGAAACTTGAACTGCAGTTGTAGATGAGATTTTCCTAACCAACTGGCAAGTGCATGATTCAATGAATTTTTGGTTTTTAACTTTAGTTTTGCAATAAGATTCAAGAACCAGGAGGAGCTACAATCCTCATGCCATAACACTTTTTACCCAGGACATGACACCACAACTTTCTGCCTGTTTGATGCAACACAAATTTCATGTGACTTCCTGACTGTCATCAACCTGCTACTTTAGACTTATACGGTACGTGCATTTATACTTATATGTAACCAACCTGCCTTTAAAGAACTGTATGTGTATTTGTTCATTCTGCACATTGCACTTTAAATACATAGTTTCTGCCATATTATGCATATGTACAGTTATGGTCGAACAAGAAGCAGTGTCAGCGTTGTGCAAAGCAAAAAAAAAAAAAAAAAAAAAAAAATCCATACATCAATATATCGCGATATTTCGTTTCACGATACCATATTGATTTCTAACTCCAAAAATCGATATTTCTGAGGGGGAGAATCATGCACCACAAGCAGCCTCAGATAACGGACTGGACACTTTAATTTCTTATTTTCAATGTTTATCTTAACATTTCTGGCATCCACTAGTTCAGTGTGTTAAAAAAGTTCAAATTCACTTTTGAGTGATGTTGTTTTGGCTGAATCATTAATGTAACGTGATTCATTAAGACCACCCAGATGGTACACAGCAACTTGCATTTCAGCTCTGTTTTTGCATTTTCAGCAAACTGTAGAATATCGCAATAGATCGTGACATAATCGTATCGTGGGGTCCTTGCCAAAACCCACCCCTAGTTGAGACCGTGAATTTTTTTTTTTTGGTAGTGTTCACACATAGCAACTGATGATCAGCAATCAAACGTGGAGTCGTGCCCGGTCGTGGGCTTTCGTCGACGACTCAAAACCAGCCTTAAAACCAAGTGACATGAACAAGGCTTTATTCTACACCGCACACTAGCCGAGGCATTCCTACACAGTCGTAACTGGAAGAACTAGCAGTGGAAAGAGAGTGCCAAGTTCCAAGTGTACGAAGTTCAGTCAGAGAGGTGGTGGCAGAAATCAGTGTCAATTTAAACAAAAACTGTGACTAGAAATAACCGATAAATGTTACATATGGGATGAGTACCAAATACCATCTCCTGGTAGTCACTGAAAAAGTTGTTACTCCTACTTTGCGATTTTCAGCACCGTACCTCCAGATTCTAAAGCGTAATCCACGAGGCCAATCTGGTCCTGGGAGTAGAGTTTCAGAGCGTTCTTCACGATCAGCTGAACGTTCTGGGGGAAAAAAGAAGAAATAAATCAACCGAGTGCCGAGGCATTTTGAAACGGCGCGTTTGCGTTTATTTCTGTCTCTATTTTTTTGTTTTTTGTTTTACCTCCTCAGACATGCCGGTCTGGCCGGTGCTCTGCAGCACTGCCTGGGCGACCGTCTCCTCGCTGGGCTTCTCCCGGCTCTGCTTCATCTGCAACGACAGGTTATCCAGGATGCTGGTCTCCATGGCGACGAGAGACGCATGCAGATCGGAGGTGCTGACGAAGCGGGTTGACAGCCACTGCAGCAGCGACTCGGGCAGCTCCGGAGCGGAATCCAACGCAGACGCTCGATCCTCACTGCCGTACAGCAGCGACTTCAGCTGCTGTCTCACCTCGACGGACACCTGTGAAGGACAAATTTAGCGTCTTCAGGTCGAAGAGGTCAGCAGGGAATAAGTTTAGAAATGGTGATCTGGCCCACGTCCGAACCACAGTCAGAAAACATTGAATAGGTGATTGGCGCTGGCTGTGATTACTTTTGCCTAATTATTAGTTAATAATTAACAAAAGTTTTAATCATTAATAAATAACTATTATTCAGTTTAATAATACACATACACCTTATTATTATTAATTAATCAAAATTTAACAATCTACATACACTTCCTGAAGGCCAACTTATCTGAATTAAACCCTGGAACACGTGAAGGTTAAAGAAAATGCATAAAAATTTATTATTTTGTAAAAGCTAAAATGTATTTTACACACAATGTATTACAATATATTTTATATGCAGACCATTATGAGCGTATTTTATTAGAAACAAAAGCTTAAAAATTTAATTCAAATGAATTAAGTGATTAACTACTTTGTCATTGTGAACACTGCCCATCCGTGAAGTAGCAGTGGGCAGGTGACATGAGCAGCGCCCGGGGAACAGTGCTTGGGGATGGTACCTTGCTTATGAGTACCTTAACCAGTCCGGGACTTGAACAGGTGGCCTTATCATCACGTGCCAACTGCCGAACAGTTACACTTCAAACTGCTTTGTTGACGATGAAGATGAAACCGTCAACATGTACTGCTTTTGGGAGGCAAAAAAAAAAAACAAAAAAACAACTCACCGTGTCGTGGAGGGAGTCGAGCTGCTCGCACCTGCCCTTACACGCCAACACCCCCTGCAGCTCGGCCCTGATGCTGCCCAGGGCCTCCTCCAGCCTGTGCACTTCTGCCAGCAGAGCGGCGTGGGAGGCCTCGTCCGACTTCTCACTAAGAAGAAGAAATTGATTAAAAAAAATAATAATAATTTTTAAAATAGTAGCCTGTTTGGACCAAAAAAAAAGAAGCAAAAGCCTGTACTGTATGTACTGACCTAACAGGAGCAGTGGCTTCGGCTTCTTGTCGTCTCTGCAATTCCTGTAAATATATTTTTAAAAAAATCTGTCATTACAGACACTTTTCTAGAATCGCTGCTACACTGGGGGGGGGGAGAAAAAAAAAAAAAAAAAAAAAAAAAAAAAAGAGATCAATCTTTACAGTCTCAACTGTAGGAAAAATTTCCGTGAAAACCGAAATGGGTCATTATAAGGTAACTTGCGTATTAAGATTTTCACTGATGAACTAGAGTTGAATAAACTGATATATATCAATCTTAATAAATCAGCACCCTAAAAATGCCATAAATCTCACATCTTTTAATAGCACACATTTGTAATGTACAGTAAACTCATTTATTATCTTACATTTACTGCCGCAGTTTAAATGATTATATTATTAAACATATTAATAACTGACTTTTTGGCTTTATAAAAAGTTCTCAAATATTTAATGGAGTAAAATTTTGCAAATGCTAAAACATGTATTTTTTTTTAAAGATTTAATATGTATTTTATAAGCATTCCATTTTGAGCTTTTAAAAAATTAAATACAAATAAATAATACAAAAAATAAAATTCCAGTGTACGGTGGAGAGGGTTAATGAGACCGGAAATGCCCAGACCAGAAGCTTTTTATGTAATATATTTGGCAAGTTGACACTAATATTTGACAAATTGATGTTCAAGTCTATTTTTATTTTTTAATGCTGAAAATCATCACAAATATCATGCAAGATATACTCTATGTAAAAATTGTTTATGTTTACTACATGCCTGTCTGTTTCTTAAAAGAGGTACTGGTGAGTTTTGTGTTTAAAGAAATGCAAAAATAAATAGTGATTTGTAAAAATAAATTCAGGGCAATGGGGTGTTATGTATCCAACCTATTTGTCCCATAATAAATCAATCAAACTGTTCAGATTTATAACGGACATCTTTTCCAGTTGATAAAAATCCATCGTAATTCCATCCAAGAAATTAGTGTAACACTTGACTCTCCTACGATAAACACTTTCCACTATAGACTCTTTACCACACAGGTAAGACAGTCACAGATATTACTCTTTTCTTAACCACTCTTTAGGGTTGACGTTCAAGACCGTGTTATTTCTTGTTCTGGGCACACGCAGAACTTGTATTGAATAAAATAATTTCACTTTTCATTTTTGTTGCTCTTTATGTGTAAACTGCCAAAGCCTTACATTTAGCCATTTAAAATGAATTGAATTCATTGGGTTGTAAACGCATGAGTTACGTAGCGATACAATATTAAACCGATTCGACAATGACAATCGATCCAAAGTCTGGCAAAATCTGCTACGATCCCATTTCGATTCCATTCGGAAGCCGCCAAAAAATATGAGAATGCCAAGAAAACGTTGCATGCAGCCTTTATTTGACGCCACCCGAACGCGCAGCCGGCCGAACGCCGGTGGTGAATGCCCATGTGGACACTTCGATTTGCTCCAATAAGCAGAAAAACGGTCGGCACTCGCCTGGCGCCACGAACGCCAGAAAAATGCCTGGTTCAGACATCCGTGTGAACGAGGCCTCAATGGCCGAAATCGATGTATCGTTACGCCCCTAATAACTACGCAGATCTACATTGTCTGGGTTCCTAATAAAGTGGCCGGTGCAGTACTGACCTCTGTTTTGATCACCAAGCTTCGAAGAAGAACCTCCATCTCAGCCAGTCGGCGCTTCTGCGCCTCGCTCTCCGCTTCAGACTCTTCCTTTTGCTGAGAGGGAAGAAAGAAAAGAGTGGGTTAAATCTAGGGATCGACTGATTATCGTTCTGGTAGAACAGTATCGGTAATTAAGAAATGCTAATACAATAAATGACTTTTGCCTTATGAACGCTATGAAAACTTCTCACAAACAAATTTTTTACGTTTTGTTATTCAAAAGTTTCACACCGATTTCCATGTTAACAGCAGTCATGCATCGCTTCAGAATATTGGTTATCAGTCTCTTGCCGATACTGATATTTTTCATATCAATATGGTATAAAAGGTTCAACCTGGTTAATCTGATTTTTGTAAAAACCAAACTGCAGACAGAATCGTGATGACGGTGCCCAAACAGTACATCGTACAGTAAGGACGGTTGAACGTTACCTGCGGCGGACGTTGTGGCTCCTCTTTCTCCATCTCCTCCCTCAGAAGCCGGATTTTGTCCTCCACCAGGGTGCCCACCCAAAGGCTCAGGCCGTCTCGGTCACTGCGAGCGTCAACATCGTCCCTCAGTGTACCGTACAGCTTCAACAGCTCCTGGTATTGCCCCTTATGCCCATCGCTGGCTGCCGACACCTGTTCCCACAGTTGTGCCAGGCTCTGCTCCAACCGCTTCAGCCTCTCCACCTCCTCCGCAGAGTTCTGTTTAAAAGGGTGGCGAAGGTTATTCAACCTCCCAGAAAAACTAACGCTGTTACAGCTCCTGGTGAATTGTTAGAGGTGTAACGACATCAATCCACATCGATAAGTCAATTTACGTCATTTGACTGATGTTTTATGAGTGACCCCTAGTTCCAATACGAGTGAGATTAATCTACACACCAACAACGGGGCCAGCTGATAGTGTAACGGTCAGTGATAAGAGGGGTTCAAGTCACGGGTTTAAGTCCCGGACCAGTAAAGGTACCGCTGAGGTAATCATGAGCAAGGTACCCTCCCCAAGCTCGGTCAAAAAGCTGCCCACTGCTCTTTCACGGATGGGTCAAATGCAGAGGTTACATTTTGTTGTGGTACATTGTGTGCTGTGGTACACTGACCAATAATTACTCACTGACCAGAAATGATGCATTTCCTGCACCGGACATTGTAACACTTTGTTCTCCGTCTCCTCCGTCAGCAGCCAATAGTTCCCAGAGGAACGAACACACTTTTACAGCTCCTGCTTGAAGTACTAGGGCTGTAACGATACATCAATATGTTATTTATATTTTGGATCAACGCTATAGGCTCACTGACCACTGAATCGATGTAACGTTGGACCCCTAGTTCCAATTTGAGTGAGACTGGTCCACATCGATTTAATGATAAACTAGTAACTAGCATTGACCCAAAATTAAATGGGATTTTAGTAAGGGATTTTTGTCAGTGTGAACACAGCACAGCACACAGTGCATCACAACTAATTGTGACCCTCCACAGCAAAACCAGCCGCTTGTCGCAACAGAGGTTTCCGAGAAAAACGAGCGTTTATGTTGCGTGAATGAGGGACAAAGCTGGCTATAACTAGGGTGCTAGGTTGTTACGTACAGGACAAGGTGCGTACACCGGCAACTCCGCAGCCCTCTCCTCGTTGCCGGCTTTCGTCACTGGGGCAGGAAGTGGCAACCCGTCCCTCATCCAGCCAGTCAAGTTTACAGCCGGCAACACCGACCAGAAGCCGGGTAAACCCCAGAGCCACAGAGCTGTAAAACAAAACAAAACAAACAAAAAAAGGCAAATCAAACTCTTGCTTTTTTAACAAAGAGGATTCCGCCGACTAGGGGCCGACCGATTATTGGTTATCTTGTTATCGGCATCAGTCATTTTTGGGAAAAAAGCCCAAAACAAAGCGATACGCAGATAAAAGAATTTAAATAAGCACTGGCTGAGACGTTTAGGGGTGGGTTCCAACCGAGATGAGCTGCCTTACCGCCTCCTATGAGCCATAGGTGAAAGGGTTTTTCAAAATACAACACCCTTACACACTCCGATAGTCAATTAAAATGACATCCTTTTTTTTATTCTTTCCGTACGGCTCAGCAGTAAATGATCCAGTGCCACGGCCTGGTGATTGGGGCCCCCGGTCTAGAGGAACATCCCACCCACCGCACAATCCGACTGGTTATGCATCAATTATGTGATTAATTTCAACACCCCTACCTGGTAAGACGTTACAAGCTCAGTCCATTAACACTAAAGGCAGAAAGCAGTACGTTTCGAACACGATGAAAAGTTCTCACAATCAAACCCAGGCTCAAAGGCATTAAAAAGAGGTCGTGTTGGAGCATTTGTTCTAAATTTTGACAATTTCCACGTTTTCTGTAGATGTATATCGGAAGTCTTTTTCATTAGTTAAGATTAGTGTTAATTTCGTCAGACGAGACGAGACGAAATGTGTTCGTCAACGACCCTCTTTCCCACGACTAAGACGAGACTGCACCAATGTTCTAAAAATACTGACTAAGACTGTGTTAATGTGCCTTATTGTTTACGAATAAAAACGAGACGAAAATGTTTTGCATGAAATAAAAACGAAACAAAAACTCCCTCCTCGTTTTCGTCTACACAAGAGACCACCAGACCCCCCCCGTCATGTGTTTGTGCCAGCAGTTTGTCTACGTCGTGTTCCTGCGCCCCGCCGGCCGCAAAACTACAAGCAACTACTTGCGCCAGAGGTTATTATTACATTATCATCAATATTTTAGCGATGTGGAACACAATTCAACTGGAATGATAAACAAAAATCATCTCTGAATAAAAAAAGACTAAAATGTTTTAACGAAAACTTGACTAAAATACATTTTTCGTTTGACTAAAACTAGACTAAAATGCTGAGACTTTTAGTCGACCAAAACATTAACAAAAACTGATATGTGAATGACTAAATATGACTAAGACTAATAAGGAACTTTGACACAAGACTAAGACTAAATTTAAAAAATGGGCGACAAAATTAACATTAGTTAAGATCAGGATCGGCACTGAAAAAACGAGGCGGTCGAGCCCCACGTTAAAGACCATATCCTTGGGGGCTCGGACTTACCAAAGAGCAGGAGGAAGGGAAGCAGAAAGAGGAGGAGTTTCCGGAATATGGGCAAACACCTGGAGGAGACAAAGCACAAATTAGGACGAGGAATCTTTAACCTGTTAAGCCCCGAGACTGTTTTAGAGATTTCTGCTGTAAAAAAAAGATAATATAAAATATAAAATGTGTATATTTCAGCAACCACAATGTCTATTTTTATGCTTTTGGGTTCATTATAAAGGTAACACTTGTGAGATTACTGTAGAAGTGTTGGAATCAGCATACACGTTACTGGGTCTGAATAAAGGAAGATGCAACACAGCAGAAAAAAAAATCCTGTTCGCCAAAACACTCCAACATAAGTGACCCTCCACGGCAAAACCAGTTTTATCGCCAAATTTTCAAAAATTGAGTTGTATATTGTCATGAAGAAAAACATAAATCAAGCTTCAAAACTACACCTATATGGAATGAATCAAGGCGACATATGACTGAGATATAACATTAAAGGCGGAGTTTCTCCTATCCATAAGTGAAATGGAGAAATCTGCCTTTGAAGTTGACCTCGACATAAGCACTCTGAGCGCTTGGTGTGAGTCGCGGCTCGTTTGTATTTCACGCTGCATTCACAGCCACACGGATAGCCTACCTGCGTTAGGTTAACTGAACTCGGGAGATGAAGATGGATTCCGGAGAAATATCTTCACGCTAGTCAACCAGTGGATTTGCCGTAAATATTGAAGTAGAGCGGTCAAAACCTGAGCTTTTAACATCCTGCTGGAATTGATTCCTCACCTCAAGAAATTGCGTTTTTTAGAGATGGAAAAGTAGTTTTCAGCGAAATGTATTCCTAACAGTACAGTATAGACCTTCCTGTTTTCAAAACACTAAAACAAAAATCAAAATTTTACCCACATAACATAAACGCTTCGTTTTTCTCCAGAAACCTCCGTCGCGACGAGCGACTGGTTTTGACGCACAGGGTCATATATTATCTGCGGACTCTGGGCTTTCGTGCGTCTATAGTCTGCATAGTTGGCCGTGGTAGTATAGATTCTACAGCGTATTTCTTCCCGCGTAGACCTCGCAGTATTTTGTTCTTTGTTTATTTATGTGTTGGTGTTGGAATTAATCATTATGTTTAGGTAGAATTTGTTGAGACTTCTTGTGAAATTCTATAGGTGGCGTTGATGTGCAGCGTCACCTTATTTGTTTCGTTTACCGATTATTTAAAGCCTTCCTGTTGCCGGGTACCGAACAGTAAAACTCCGGCGTTAATAACCCCCAAAACCAAACAAAATACCAAAAAAAAAACCAACATTAAAACGAGCAAAGAACTCACCGGGTCAAGAAAAAGACGTTGAGTAGTGACATGAAGGTGACCAACTGGTACCATGCCGTCCCCAGCCACCAGAAGGCCCTAGAAGCTGCCTTACCTGTGTGAAACACACACACACACACACACACACACACAATTAGAAGCAGGAGGATTAACATACCGAGGAGAAACAGGGTCATAAATCATGCAGATTAGAGAAGACGGGAGAAGCTGCAAGCCACACCTGCAGATCGCAGTGTTATACACATGCGCACACACACTGACTTTGTTCAAAAACACACACTCTTAAGACGCTCACGACCTCTTAAAGCTACAATCGGGAACGAGCAAAGGCCTTCACTCCAGGGGTCGACCAATAATCGGGGCTGGGATTTAGTATTATTTATAAAACTGATAGGCCAATAAAATTAATTGAAACACGTGCCCCCTCTGTAGAAATGTGACATCTGCATTTGACCCATCCGTGGAAGGCAGTGGGCAGCAGCATGGGCAGCAGCACCTGGGAGCACCACTCAGGTGAGCCACCTTTGCGGTCTGGGATTCCGACTAGCTACAATCTGATCATAGAACTGGCGGCCCTGTCGCTAGAAGGTCTACAGTTTGATCACTTGTTTACTAGTAAAACTAACTTTCAGACCCTTTTCGTGTTGAGAATATTAAGTTTTGGGGCAGATAGCAGTGTCCCGTGATCGGAAGGTCGTCATTTCAAGTCCCGGACTGGTAAACGCGCCACTGGTACCGTTCCCAACCACTTCTCCTCAGGCGCTGCCAAAACGCTGTCCACTGCTCCTTCACGGATGAGTCAAATGCAGAGGTTACATTTGGTTGTGGTGCAATGTGTGCTGTGCTGTGCAGTGTTCACAATGACAAATAATCACTCCAATTTCAAAAAACTGAACCGTGCTAAAAAGGCATTACAAAAGCAAGTTTAAGGTAGAGACATAGCCCAGTTTAGGATATTAGTTTCTGGACCAAGAGGTTGTGGGTTGAATCTTGCCTCCAGCCACTACAACCACAGAGTCTAAGGCAAGACCTGCTAAAATGCCATAAATATAAAATGGAGTGACCGGCCGGTATGAGGAAATTTACAAAAAGGGAGGGCAAAGTTCAAGAAAATTTCAGGCCCAAAATTTCTGAGATCGGCGAGTGTGGTGCTGAAAAATTTGCGTCCAACTTTGGGAGGTGAGGAAACCGGGACGAAATCTCATTAGCCACTCAGAGGGCACCCGGTAAATGGCAACGTCACCCAAAGGAACACGCTGGCAGAGAGAGAAGAAGACCAGAGATAGACAGACAGACAACAGTTATGCCCGTTGGCAGCAGCAGCATCATCGCCTCACAACTAAATCGACAAAAAAAGGTCGTGTTGCAACATTCTTGAAATTCTTGATTGTAAAATATTTCAATAAAATGTTCATTTTATTTCAGTGTTAATAGAATGTACATTATTTTAATAAATTTATATTATTTCATTCATAAATAAATTAGGATAATACTAAAATTAATGTTTACAATTTCATACTTAATGTGTAAACAAATCAAGAACGAACGGAATATAATTTTGCTCCAAAAAATTACGAACGTAAATTAAACTTGCTAAAATGCTCTAACAAATTATGATAACATGAAAGAACCTAATGTTGTAAACTATGCAAAATATAGAGGGGATGGAACATTAAAAGTCAGAAAAAATGTTTGGCATTTAGTATGACACCTAGTTACAAAACTTTACAGGCATTTAACGTATTTACTAGAATTCAACAAAAAATGTCTATTCTTAGTAACGAAAGAAACTATAAGATTAGTATAACAGCAAAATACACGCATGTGCATATATTTAACTTCTACTGTTAAGTATTCTAATGACACAAACACTAAAATTTCAAGGAAATATTTTTAATATTAGCATTAACATTATTACACAGTTGGAGCTCGATTAGGGTGTTTTCACACTTGGTCCGTTTCAATATCGCGAACTGAATCGATTAGTCAAGCATTTTTTAGGTATATGTGAACCGTAAATGAACTCAGACCCTCGGAGCGAACAGGACTGGAGACCACGCCAGGAGATGAGTATCAGTCAGTTAAGCCTAAGTCAGCGGCGCAGTTCGTTTAACTCGCGCCTTGTGAACACAAAGTCCTCCTGGTTCGCTCCGACAGTTTTTGTTCGAAGTGAAAGCTACCAGAGCATAGCATGATAAGGGCCTGAGAGCTCCATGAGGAGAAATGAAGTAAAGAGACCGAGGCCCATCTGAGCTGAAGTGGAGCAGAAAGAGAACTGAGTCCCCTTTCAAATGAACTCACGGTGTGAACATCAAAAGAACCGAGTTCCCTTTCTGTTGCTCCACTTCCCTGAATATAGAGGACCGAGTTCGGTTCCTTTAAAGAGCACTATGTGTGAAAACACCCTTATAGTTTGCCAAGTAGACAAGACAAAATACTAAACACTACAACAGCTGAAGCATTTTTGCCTTGTAAAAGTTTAAACACAGATGAAACTATTTTGCTGTATCATGAACTTTTTGGACCAATCAGGCGATTTCAGCCGCTGCCAATGACGAGTGGGACTATGGGATGCCTGAAAAAAAAACCAAGTCCACAGTAGAGATAAATTCAGGAGGCGAGAGAGAAACAAGCGTCTTCACTGCAACGTGTCATACAAGAGTTAGTTTTGGGAATTTTACTATTTTTTACTTGTTTTTAAAAAAAAAGTCCCGTTATAATGACCTGGAGACAAGACTGCCGAACAGAGAAGGGACAGAACCTTCCGGATGACAAACCAGCCTGCGGAGAGAAGTGTCTGGCCTGCCCTGAGCAGACCGCCGCCTGGACACGGGAACAGGGAGTGGAAAAGGAGGGGGAAAAAAAAAGGGTTAGTTTTCTTCTTTTTACTCAAGGAAGCTGAACTGAGCTGAACCTGAGGGTATCAACAAGGGAAATGCAACTGCTTAAAATATCATGACATTCATTATATCTCCCAGCCAGTAAGTGGCAGCGTTGGGTTACATTGTCTAAACGTTAGCTGTGAGACGTCAAGGTTTTGAGTCATTTTGCAAAATGACAGTGAAACAAAACCCCATATCAGTTAACTGTAATAAATAAAAACAGTTATGTTGGTTTCAATATCAGATTTACATGTTTATTTAAGCTATTTTAGTCACGTTGGCTCAAGCAGAAATAATCGACTGAATCACAAACCAATTTTTGGCAATAAAACCACGTTAAATGTGACCCTCCACGGCAAAACCAGTCGCTTGTCGCAAATCCTCGAAATTGAGTTATTATGTTTCATGAAAAGAGGCATAAATCAAGCTTCAAAAGCGATACCCTATATCGAATGAATCCAGACGACATATGACTGAGATATCAACATTCAAAGTGGGTTTCTTCTGTCACGCCAAGTGAAAGCGGAAAATCTGCCGCTGAAGTTGATATCGCCGTAGCACTCTGGAGGCGGCTTGGTCGCGGTCGGCTGCTGCTCGTTTGTATTTCGCTGCATTCACAGCACACCACGGATAGCCTACCCCTGCGTTAGGTTAACTGAACTGGAAGGAGGCGGAGATGGATTCGGAGAAATATCTTCAACGCTAGTCAGCAGTGGATTTACCGTAAATATTGAAGTAAGCGGTCAAAACAGAAACTTTTAACATTCTGCTGGAATTAAGATTCCTCACCTCCAAAAGAAATCCGTTTTTAGGATGGGAAAAGATGAAGTTTTTCAGCGGAAATATATTCCCCAAGCATTACAGTATAGACCTTCCACTGTTTAAAACACTAAAATCAAAATTTTACGCATAGCATAGCTATTTCGTTTTTTCTACGAAACCTCCTGGTGCGACCGTGACTGGTTTTTGCCGCTTTTAAGTCACAAGTGTATCGTTACACGCTGGTACACAGCATTACTGGGACAAACATGAATCGATGATGATTTCCAATGGGCAAAAACCAACAGGTGAATCATGAGAAGATCACCCGACCTGTAAAAGTTACAAGAACCACAGGGCCGATACAAGTTGCTGGAACCTGGAGGAGCAGGTGGAGAGCTAGTACGTAAATCGCGAGTCTGTTGCCACTTGCAATAAATCACCTGTCGGGATTTAAATATGTGTGGCGAAGAAAAAAAAAAAAAAAAAGTAAAAATTAAGAGACAATATTTGGGGATGTAAAGACATGGGTGGAAATCCCAGAAAACAGCGAAAAGAAATCAATGATAAATGTACCAGAAAATATATTCCCGGAAGCTTTAACCACTTACCCATTTCAAATCTAATCTAAACTATTAGTGTGGTCTTTTAATTTACGTTCTGCATTCATTAAACAAATCAAGACAGGAAGTAGAACCCGACCAAACAACCAGCTAAAGCAAGATTAATCAACATTGAGGTTTATAGCAGTCAATAAATGACCATTTTAAAAGACGCATTCTTCAAGTAAGGTTATAGGTGGTGTTGTTGCTCGTTGTTAGCCAAGGTCACTCGAACTGATGCAACAAAGCTATTTTTTTGGTAACAGTTTGTTTATTTGGTTCAATCAATCATAACTGTTGTGTGTGTGTGTGTGTGTGTAGTATGTAATCAAACACAAACATTGTTTGCTCTGAAGTGGTAAAAATCACAACTTGTCCATGTAATCAAGCAAAACTATTTTAGCACACATTTGGTTCGATGACAACTTTTGCTTGTTGCATGTGATCAAACACAAAACTTAATTGCTTTGAACTGGTTAAATCACAGTTTTCTTTGTTGTGTGTGTGTGTGATCAAACAACTAGTGGCTATTTTTCTGGCTAAACGACAACTTTTGCTTGCCATGTGTGTGCTCAAGCCACGGTTTGCGTTGATCTAGTTAAATCTCAGCATTTGTCCAAACACAAAAAGCGACTTGCTTTTATCTGGATTTCAATAGAAACTTTTATTTTTCTTGAGTGTGTTATTGTGTGTATGCGGAATTCGGAATAATCTCTGATTGTTACGCTAGATAATAATTCGAGTGTGTGTGTGTGTGTGTGTGAGAGAGAGAGACAGATCAAACACTAAATTTGTTTGCATTCATTTTGGTTCAATCCAAAGCTTGTGTTTTTGTGGGTAATGCGAAAGACATGACTGCTCATAGATTACCACTCTAGACAATGAGAATTCGAGGTGTGTGTGATCAAAAGCCGAACCAAACAAAAGCAAACAGTTTAAATCATGACTTGTTCGCTGCGTGTATGACAACAGGGTTTGTCTACAATAAGAACACTAGCGCGTCTAAGAGTGAGCGTGTGTGTACTCACATAATGGGCCGTTGAGATTGTGGTGCTCCTTCTGAGTTACCAGTTCATTCATGTTCATGGTTCCACAGTAGCTGGGTGACCTCTGAAAGGAAGAAAAAAAAACAAAACATCAAAAATGGTTCTGTTGCCTCCGCTCCCGGAGCTCAGAGCCTCACCCGATTTGCATGTAACCAAGGAAATGCCCCCATTTGGTTACGCCGTGCAAACACAAGGGGGGGCCGGGCCAGTGCCACCTAAACACCTAAAACCCCCACCATTTTTTTTTAATAAATAAAACACAAAAACAAGCTTCAATTGCTGAAATCTGCAGACAAAAAAGCAGTGAGTTAGAGCCAAAAGCACCCGAGGGGCGTTGCTTCACTGCTATAAGGGGGAAAGACAGCGATCCAGAAAAAACATAACACCACACCTTAACACCAGAAAAGACCAGGTCAGACATGGAGGGTTGGAGCAGGGGTTTCTAAATCTGCTGCGTCATACTAAAGTCAAATGATATTTAAGTGGCTTTTTGCGATGTGAAATGAGTGGAGTGGTAGCGATGTTGAATCAGGGTATCATTTCACATCGATCGCCTGCTTTTGAACTGACTGACTTTGTGATATTGGCAGACGTTGACGCAACATGATACATCACAATAAAACCTGCGAGCGTTGAATTCAAATGACTAATCAACTGGGTCAAAGGAGAGTGGAAACAAAGGGGCCCACACAAGTGTGTTTGTTTCTGTCTGTTATCGTGTCAATTCTGCTAAGTTTTTTCTGTCGACCGAATTAAAAAAGTACTGTGCGATCTGCTAAACTTGAGGTTGTGATGACGCCTTGCTTATCATGCTCACTATCCCATTGATATGCGCAAATCTGTTTGTAACTGACATGATCTGAAAAAAATGTGACACTGCGATTTTTCATATTACCTAGCCCTAAATTTAGGAAATATGTTGCCTAGGGCTGGGCAATTAAGAGCAAATTTATCTAAACACTAAAAACCTGTAATCTATGTAATCTCACCCATGATCATTGTTTCAATTATTATAAAAAAAAAAACAACCTTAAAACTTTCCCCAGTGTGTGTTCATGTACTGTCCCCCTAAAAATACACTACCGTGCGTATTGTCACATGACTCCACCCCATCAAGTCTGCCACTACATGTGCGTGTTTCCTTCAGTTATTTTAATATCACAAGGATATGATTTGAGGTCCTACAGCACAGCCCTGCCAACAGTCATCTAGTAATTCACGTAGCTCCTCCACAAATCTCAAAATTATTTGATGTGATTCGAATCAAACCAGTCCTTTAATGCCACTTCCAAATTCCAAATGTTTGGAAACCTCCTCCCATGCACCAAAAAGACTCCTCCTTTAAAAGTGCACACCAGTGCTAGAGTATACTCCCAAGTGAAGGAAGAGTCAGAAACGGAACACACCCACGCCAAGAAAGCCAGATTTCCGCATCTCCAAAACACAAAAACAAAAGAGTCGAGGGCACTCCGTCATGCCTCGTTAGCACCTCCGCGCTGCTGCCACCGTGCATACCGTGACCCTTAGCCCTTGCGGCGACTCAGCGGTTGAGGCTTGGCTTTAGAGAGGCTCACTTTCCTGCAGGACCAGACGCAGCCGTTGTACAGTGAGCTCAGCAGGACTGGAGAGAGATTAGGGGGTTTTTTTTTAAATAAAAATAAGGAAAATAACGATAATATACATCATGCGTGTATGTACAGTTAATGATGTGCAATAAACCTGACGGTGACATTAGTGTTTGCAGCTCACTAGAAAAGCAGCTAATTATTGATAATATAGGATAGGGCTGCAACAAATGATTGTAGTCGAGTAATCTATCGATTATCGATTAATCGAATGTCGGATAAAAAAAAAGTAAATAAAATGACAATACATTTATTAGGCTTATTCTACTGTGAGTGAGAAGTTAGTCATATACCTTTATGTTGTTGTATTCAATTGAAAATGAAGAAACATGAAGTTCAAGGGTCATTTTGAGACCAATTTTAGCCAATAAAATGAGTTAGCGCGGCCTTTCTGGAAAGAACACATTTCCCCCAATCCCTGTGCATATAAGACGCGTCACAATAAAAGGGTTCAGCGTTCAGACGAACTATGAAATTTTAAAAAATAAAATAAATAAATAAAAAATTGATGAGCTGTATTGTGAGTGGAACGCTGGTTGTTGTGGTTATTTATCAGCTAAATTACGCGTTTTGTCTGTAATAAAGGAGATGTTTTGACGGAAACGGAGCGTTTTAGCGAGTAATGGCGCTTAAAAACACAGCGTGCGTGTTTACATCACAAAAAATGTCATTTATGCGTTTTTATGCATTACTTCTGTTTTTGTGCACGGAATATCTCACAAATACGTTCACATTCAGAGGGATCTATTCTCGCCTTGATCGCGCCACTAAAAATATTGTGCGTCATTAATAAGCGTCTGTGTGAAACATAAGCGGCGTATGCTGTAGCCATTTAAATGACTTAAACGAAGCTTCGATTCTAGAAAAATTGCCTCGACCATTTTTTGTAATCGAATTATTCAAGTTATTCGAATAATCGTTTCAGCTCTAATTATAGGAAGAATCTCTAACTGCATGTGACATCCTATTAACTCCAGCACATAACTAAGCTGAAATGATTTTTAGCATTTGTTAAACTAAAAACTTAGTGTTTACAGTTAATGGACATTTGTTAATTGATTTTCTTTTGACATATCGGTTAAAAACAACACCACCAGCAATAACAAAAGTGCCCAAGTGTAAAATATATATATATTTATACATAAGAGCTATATTACATATTCAACATTCAATAAGCAAGTCGGTTTCTGGAAGCATTGCGGCCCGAGAGAGGCGAGGAGCTCTTTATAAGGTGAAAGAAATGAGCGCAGACGTTAGGGTGAGAGGTTAAAAGGGCTGAAAAGAGTCTGAGCCTCTGATTGACAGGACTTTGCGGGGGCTGATTTGCAAGCCGTGTGAATCTGTACTGAAAGAGCCTCGGAAGTTCAAAAAAAAAAAAGAAAAAGAAAAAAAGCAGCAGCAGAGCCTGGAGGATGCGGCGTCTGCTGAAAAATGTGCAGCGTTTCAGGATGGAACGAGGGTACGACGAAACAAAGCTATAAAAAGTACAGTATCATATGAAATATGTGCAAGACAAGCCAAGTTTGATTGTGTAACACGGTTGTGTAAAGGCAGCGCGAGTAGAACAGCCAACAAAAGAGTCAATCTTGGATATTTAGGTCAAAATTTACTCAACGACACAATTTAACCACATTTCAATTTGAGTTCGTGGGCTGTGTACTGAGTGGCACTTAGTATTACAGACATCCCAAGTGTCCCGGAAGTCTCCCGCATATTGATAGCGGCTCCCTGATGCCGGAAACTAAAGCAAGCAAACATGAGCATGCAGTCAAGACAGTGAGAGAGAGAGAGAGACAGAGAGAATGTGCGTATGTGTGGATCACTGCATGTGTGTCCCTGTTCATGTAGCCCGTGCTACACAAAGAGCATCCCGATTGGTTTACTTAGCAAAATAAGCCAAACGGATTTCAGTGCAGGCAAGCTTTTATTTAACTTCGAGGGCCGACGTTATGATAACTTCGAAAACCGATAACTGTTATTGGTTCAGTGGAGCATCGTGGCAGAGGGAAAGCCCCAAAAAACGAAAATATAAAACGCATTTCACCTCAGACCACACAATAGCGTATCCTTGTTTAGTAAGGGTGAAGAATAATGACAATATTGCGCGCTGTACTGTTTGCAACAGTGATTTCAGCATTGCTCATGGCGGTTTAAACGACTGTAAAAGGCATGTTGAGGTGAGTTTAACAAGTGTTGTTTCATGTGCTGTATTATTCAGGTCTACACTACTTAAGACACTTGGTTAGTTGTCAAGACTGTCATGAAAAGACCAAACTCCTTGAAGACTTCTGTAAAGTAGCAATGGAATATAAATAAGGAATTTGCATAAATAGTAAAAGTGTAATCTACTTATATTATTGTCAAAATAATACATAATATTATTGGCCTTCGTAATTTAGTGTGCTGACTGGAAAAAAATAATTAACAAATAATTATACATACAGCCAATGTATGTATAAATTATCGCGTATCGCTACTAAATATGTTGAAATTCTTGCACACGCACATGTTGAAATCATGCCTCAATCTCCTCAAGCTGAATTGTTTGCGCTGATTTGCAGAGCATGGATCGTAAATATATTTTTTGAATCCGAATCAAGTTCAACCTCAAGAAGCAGCCCGCCTAAGGAATATTTTAGCATCAAACATGTTGAGTGGCCGGGAAACGGTTAAACGTCTTTAGGTTGGACTATCCCTTTAGAATCACACGACAGTTTTCCTAGAGAAAGAAAGAGAGTGGATGGGTGAGAAGCACCAGGCTTTAGAAACCAGTGAGTTCCAGTAAGGAAGGAAGAGCTTTGCAGGAAGAAAAAGACTGAAAAGGAAACCCCAAAACGGTTAAAGGGGCGATCGGACGGCCGGTACCTTTGCCCCGTTGGCGAGTCTTTGGCAGGACGCTGTGAACAAGCAGTGTAAACACACACACTATAGAGGCAGCCGCTTTCCTGCTGGAGCACAAGAAGGCCTCGGAGAACGACGACAACAAACCTACGGGCAGAACAGTCTTACGGGTTAACACTGAAACGTCAATAGAACTTCAGTACTTCATCTGCTGCAGTGGAAAGAGTACCCCTGGGTGTTGGAAGTATCTAAGCAGCTTGGTGGTTTTGATAACTGGAAACTGTATTGGAAACGGAAGTAGCATCAGAGCGCTGGTTCTAGTTCCCGTCATCAAAACGGGCCGGGACACTTAAAGACGTAAAGGGTACTTGGGGGTTGGTCCAGCAAGTACCTCAGCTGCGTTGAGAACTGGAACCTGCATCCTAACCAAACGTAGCACAAAGGTGGTGGTTCTAGTAAGAAAATGTCCAAACAACTGAGGAACTTATTAGCTGTAACGGTACTTTGGAGGCTGGTCTCAGCTATTCGGAGTTTCGATAACTGAATTCTGAAAGCACTGGTTCTAACACCAGTTAGCTGTTTAACGTTGAAACCCAGACTGTACACCGTAACTTCAGCAGATGTACATACCAGGTCCAGGTGTACACGGGGGCTGCTCTAGCATCTGGTTGGGGTTTCCATAACTAGAACCATACCCGTACCATAAGACAGCATGTTCCTATGTCATTTAACGAAAACTCCAACAGCTGAGGTACTTACCAGACCCAGAGGTCCCTGGGGTTGATCTAAAAAGGAATTAAGCCATTTAGGATTTTGATAACGGGACCTGTACTGCACTGGAACACCGTATAAAAGCAATGGTTCCTGTTACAATTACAGTTCCAGAACCAAAAACGGCTGAAATACTTTTGCTAGAACAGGTCCTGGAAGGACCTACTGGAAGGGATACTTCAATTGTTTTTTTGTTTTTTTTGAGAACTTAGATCTTTACCATACTGAAAGTCAGTATAAAAGTATTGGTTCCAGTTATAAAACTCCAATCAGATAGGTATTGTTGCTAGACCAGACCCAGAGGTACTCAAGACTGTACTGGAAGACATGGTTCCAGTTTGTGGTTATCAAAACTACATGCAACTGTTACACTGGAAATATCCAAGGGTACTTTGGGCAACCTTATCAGAACCTCATCGGTTTCCAAGACTGGACGTTTTACTGTGCTGAAAGTATTAGTTCCAGTTGCAAAAACCCCAATCAGCTGAGGTACTTTTGCCCAGACTTTGGGGTATTTGGGGGATGGTGTCAGCTGTTTGTGATTTGGATAACTGGAACCTTTTCAGCACTGAAAGTTGGTATAAAAGCGTTGGCTGCATTTCCGACTCCAATTTGAGTAACAAAAGCCCAAACAGATGAGGACCCTCTGGATCTGGTCTAGCAAGTACCTCAGGTGTTTGGGTGTTAAATAACTAGATCCTTTACTGTACTGAAATGCAGTATGAACATGTTAGGTTTCAGTTCCAGTTCCAGGTGCAGTATGAAAGCCCCTTTTTGTCACTAAAGCCCAGATCAAAGCAGGTACGGTTTGTTTTAAGCGACTGCTCTCACCGGGTTTGTGTCGGCGGCTCTTGTTGCTGTAGACGGTGGTGTAGAGGGGCGAGGCGATGGCGGCGCCGTCAGCGGAGCTGTAGGCGGAGTAAGTGCAGGAGGAGGAGGTGCAGGGTTTGGAGGTGGAGTCGAGCACAAGGGCGTCTCCCTGCCTGGCGTGAGTAGCAGTGCAGTCTTTACAGATATAGCTGGAGTGAAGGCTGGAGGTCTGAGTCTGGGCCACGTTCATGTCACCGTTCGTCGGGGAAAAGCTCCGATCAGCCAAAAGAGTCTGGTCTAGAGGGGAGAGAAAGTCAACGGAAAAGTTCTGTTGGTATTTGCAAAATTCCCAAGCCCCGTCCTCCCACTAAATTACAGTGATTTAGCTGTGGTTTGTGAATTAGCTTCCCCCTAATGTTTCATGAGGAATTTTCATACCAAAATATATTTTATTTTTCTACTGATTTTTTTTGTGCTCCATCCCACAACTTCTGCGTCGGCTCCCCTGAAGCTAACTAGCATGCTAACAATGCTTATTAACTTGCTGAAATAGCTAGCTGCTGGCTAACCAAAGCTAATATTAGCCATTATTCTGCTTACGGGAGCTAAAAAGAGTTTGCTAGTTCACTAGTAAGCGTTTTGGGATGTGGCCCAAGCTAGATATGGGTTTAAAAAAAAGGACAATTGATTATTAATCATTTGCAGATAAATGTAATCCATTTATTGGAAACTAAAGTGAATGTTTTAAGTATTTTTAATCAGTTAAAGTCTTATTCTTGTCTAGACACATCGTTTTAAAATTAAAACATATGATTTAATATAGAAATGATTGCATCTAATTATTTTGAGCATTCACCAGTTAAAGTCAAGACAATTAAATTAAAATATATATTTAAAAATGGTCTATGTTAATATAAATAAAATTTAGCATATAATCTATAAATTATATAATTTTGTATACTTGCATAACATTTTAATATAACTGCATTTTTTAAAAAGAATAGCATCTGAATATTTGCACTTGAAACAGCTAAATACATTTTTTTTAACCCTTTCATGCATATAGTTTACTAAATGGGTTTAAATAGTTAGATAAGTTTGGCTTCAGATCTAAATACTGTATACTTTTTAAAAACTGTACCCGACACAGAGAACAAAAGTGTTAACGACCCGCAGGCACGTTGTTTCACACATAAACACACGTCCTAACCAGGACCTTTCAATGGAAGGACAAGCTGCCGCTCGCCGTAATCTAATTTGGGATTTCGCTGCTTCATATTCGTTCTGAAGAAGAGAGAATCTGGCAGGAAACCTGGCCGGCCGACTGGCCTCAGCTTTACTGTGAGCAGCTGATGGCGGCCTTATTTAGGTCAGACTTATTTTAGTAGCACACAGTGGGAGTCAGCTATGGGGGGGGAGCTGGGCGTGACAGGAGTTAGTCCTCACTGCTCCTAATCTAATTCGTGGTGGTGCGGACATTCAAATCATTAAGACAGGCTCGAGGGGGAGGGAAAAGGACAACTCAGACTCATGATTATTAGTTATTTAATAACATTTAGAGTTTGTTTGAAAATGTAAAAAGTACAAATAACATAAAAGTAATTAGCATGTACAGATAATTAAGGCTTTTTAATACAATTTAATGCCATAATAAAATACTACATAAAATACAGAAGTCATCAAGTCAACAAATTTACTTTCTATAATTTCATAAAACTCTCAAACTAAAAAAATATCATTATAAATCAAGAATTTCTGCACAGATTCTGTGTTTCCTGCACCGCCACACGCTGATCCTACGTTGCTAACTAGCTAATCAGCTGTGCTGTGGGTCGGGAAACTTGAATCTGTGCAGAGTAGTGGTCCGCGAGGACTGGGATTGAGAAATGCTAATATAAAATTTTTTTAAATTTCCACATACCAGAAACACCTTCTACAGACATGAACGTACCTTTGAGAGTGCTCTCCCCCTCCATACCTAAAAGAGAGAGAGAGAGAGCGAGAAAGAGAAAACATCAGTCGTTCATCAGGCAGCATCCCTTGGCCCCGAGGAGAGAGAGAGAGAGAGAGAGAGAGAAGAGTGGAGGTTAAAGGCACTGACCCCAGAAGCTGTTGACCGTGTTCTGCTCCTGGACCCATGACTCGTCCACCAGCGAGGACAGCAGCGAGGCGTCACTCTGGGCAGCGCTCCCAACACTGAGGCTGCTGTTATTATGGAGCTGAAGCTCGGAAGCAGAGGAGAATGAGGACTGACTCTTCCTCTGGGTCTTCTGCATCAAGCTTGAACCCGACACCGCTGTTGTCTTAGACCTTCTGCCTTTCACTGTCCTGAGAGACGGGGAGCAGGAGAGAGAAATCCAGGTGAAGTGGCACAGGAAGAAGGGATGTAGAGAAACAAATCCAGGGGGATAGATTGTGAAAGAAAGGTGAAGGGTGAGTAAGGAGGGATGGCGTGAGCGCAGGATGGATGGGGAGAATGATCAACAAAGAAAGCGAAAGTAGGATGGATGGAGGAAGAGAGACAGGCATAGACAGAAAGAGAACGAAGTATGAAGGGAAAAAGAGGGACAGGAGGAAGAGACAGAGGGAGAAACAGGAGGAATGGGTGAGAGGGGTGCAGATGGAATGAGGCAGAAAGGGACAGTGAGAGAGGAAAAAGGGTGGAAGGAGGAGAGGTGGCAGAGGCAAGGGGAGATGACCATATGAGATATGGACAGAAGGATGGAGGGAAAGAGACAGGGATGGAAAAAGAAGGATGGACGGAAGAGGAGAGAGAAGAAGGCTTGCTTGCTTGTTGGAGCTTATTGCATTAGCAGTAATGGCTATGTCATGGCAAGAAGATTAACATTGCCGGATATTTAGTTATATAGTTGGGTGAGCAAGTGCTCAAATAATTAAGGTTGAGAGAGGAAGGAAAGGAAAGAGGACGAGAGAAGGATGGACAGATGGACAGTGAAAAGGAGAGATGAACGAGTGGGAGGAAAAATTAAAAAAAACAACAAAACAAAAAAAAGTGTAAAAGTAACAGCTGAAACACACGCTACTCACTTGCTCTGGTTGAGGACGGAGACGGAGGCGGAGCCAGCATTGCTGTGGGCGGAGCCTCGGTGAAGCAGGGAGGAGTCCAGGAGGCTCTCATTGCCGTAGTGAGCGGCCCCGGCCTGCAGGCGGAGGCTGCGTCTGGACATCCTGGGAGACTCGTAGGAGTGGGGAAGACAGTGCTCACGCTCGTATTCCAACACAGACGACGAGTAGCTGGAGCTGGTGGAGGGACAGGCGAGTCGTCATTACACACATCTCTACAAACACACCCCCTACACACACACACACTTCATTACAAACCCCGACCTATTACACCTCTCTGACCTAACTGAACACGTACCTATAAAGGCAATTAGGATCTACTAAAACACACACACACACACTTCTGTAAACACGACATAAAATACCGATTTCAACTAGAGATGCATTTCTGCCAGAAAACGCCAACGTGATTGCTCAGGCTTTGTAGCTGCGGCATGAAAACTGGCCGAGCAGAAAGACTTGGATTGAAATGCATTGAAGAGAATGGGGAGAGAACGGGAGCTGACAAAAGACGAGTGCGGGTCAAAACAGACCGAGATGTGTGTTCAGTGTGGTGGTCCGAGAACCGTGTTGACTGTCGTGCAAAAACAGGCTAAGGGAAGCTTTTGAATGCCGAATCCCATTTATTCTTAATGGGAGAAAACGAATGGGCTCCTATGAGGAACATAAACCAAAGGCAAAAAGGGATGAAAAAGATAAGTGCAGGTAATGAAGTTACAGATAGGCAAAGAGTCTTTTCGAATTTGGTGGCTTTGTGAAGAACGGCAGGCAGGCAGTAAAGCATCAAAATCAAAAAGCTCTGTTAGTCTGTGGGGAGGGAAAAAAAAAAAAAAAATGGAGTAAAGTCGGATAACAATATGTGATCGCTCACCACAATCACATAACTTAATTTCATAAAGATATTTCTGTCAAACTTCCCCAAAATCTGGCTAGTTATAATATTCCCATTATATTATAGCAGAGAATCTGTCTTTCATTATTGTTACACATGCAGATACAAATTTTCTGTAAGAGCTCACATTCACAGATAATATCAAGAATGTCAATTTTTCAGTCAGCTCTACAGTGTCTAATTAATGTGACAGTGTGCAGATAACATCAAGTCTCTTTGATCTAGAGCAGGGGTCGGCAACCTTTAACACTCAAACAGCCATTTGGACCCGGTTTCCACAAAAGAGAAAACACCGGGAGCCGCAAATCCTTTTTGACATCTACAATGAAGATAACACTGCATATATTGTTTTTTACGGATGCGTAATGCGTTCACTTGAGAAAAAATAATTCTGCTCTCTTTTTCTGAATTAACGAGATACAGTTGTCATGTTTAAAAAAAAAAAGCTGTTTTTCTGAATTAACCTCTAAAGCTCTCATTTCGCCTACTTTAGAGCTCGATTTCACTGCAATAATGTTTTATTTTGGTTTAGGTTTGAGACATTGTTATTAGTTTGTCGACTTTGCACAGGCAGCTGAAGACTTTGTGGATGTTCAGACGGAAAGCCCATTCTGATCTGCAGGACATTGCAGCGTTTTTGGGAGGTTTTAAAAAATTAATTCAGGAAAACAGAGCTTTTTATTACATAAACTCTTATTAATTCAGAAAAACAGAGCAGGATTATTTTTTCTCAAGTGAACGCATTACGCTTCCGGAGGCTACCGGAGCGTCGATATGAAACTGAAAAACAAATAGAAAAAAAATGCACTATTTCACCGAACAATGTAAAACACATATTTGCAAAATATCTGATTAAAATATTTATTTTACCTGGTTAATGAGACTTTTGCTCCTGAACCTCAGCAAAAAGCGTCTGCAAATCCGAGCTGTAAGATGTCATTTCATAAACGCAAAGGGGTCTGCCCAGGCATCATTATATGTTCTGTTTTCTTCAGATATTTTTCTTTACTTATATTTATCCATGTTTAGCCTATCTGGCTTTTGTGACGCATATTATGAGCGACAAAAAATTAAACACATTGTATTTTAATGTTACAAGATCACAATAATCTTCAAATAAAAATAAAATACACTTAAATTGAATACTGATTATTTGTTTTCCAAAGCCACAGGGAGCCACAACATAAGGCTGAAAGAGCTGCATGCGGCTCCAGAGCCGCGGGTTGCCGTCCCCTGATCTAAACAAACAAATTGCTCAATTAAAAAATATTAAGATGGAGTAGTGGTGGTGCCCTAGCAGTCAAGATACTCTCCTCTGTCACTGGGTCCTTGAGTAAGATCCTTAACCACAAATTGCTCTCAGGGAAACTGTTGCCGAAGATTACGGGGGGAAAAAAAGAAGAAGAAAAAAAAGAAGTCACTCTGAATAAGAGTATCTGCTAAATTTGCTTGATCCTACCAGAGCAATCTTAACATGTCTTTCATTACACACAAAAAAAAAAAAAAAAAGACAGAACATATCGATAAGAGTGCTGATAAGATATAATTATTAATATACTGGTATCAATGTTTATAACAATAAATTAAACATGATAGCAATTTTAAACAGAAACAGGCGGTAGCTGGCAGGGCTGTGCAAATACAAATACAGCAATATATCGCGATATTTCCTTTCTCGACACTATATCGATTCCTAGCTCCACAAATCGGTATTTCCGAGGGGGAGAATCATGCATCACAAGCAGCCTCAGATAACGGACTGGACACTTTAATTTCTTGTTTTCAATCTTATGCACTTTATCTTAACGTTTCTGGCGTCCACTAGTTTAGTGTGTTAAAATGCAAAGACAACAAAGTTCAAATCCAGTTCTGAGTTGTTGTTTTGGCTGAATTATTAATGTAATGTGATTCATTAAGACCACCCAGATGGTACACAGCAACTTGCATTTCAGCTGTTTTTACATTTCCAGTGAACTGTAGAATATCACAATATGTGTAGTATCGCAATATAATGATATCTTGACCCATGTATCGTGATGGGTATCGTATCGTGAGGTCCTTGCCAATACCCACCCCTACTAGCTGGATCCTTTTTTAGCCATGTTATAAGTGCTGTTGTTGCATAGTTTGTGCGCTAGAGGACAGTGTCAGCTTTCAAAGTCATAGTTACTTATGACTTACATAAGTCAAAAACCTTTATATTTCAACTGCATTACGTGATGTTATCCTGTGGAGGAAAAAACTCACGTAACCACACAACACGTTAGGGAAAATATTTTGCACTGCCGATTAAAAAAAAAACAAAAAAACAAACAACTCAAATTATCAAAATCGTTATCGATACTAGAAGTTGACGTCGGTCCGTCTCTAAACATTAACACAACTAATCCAAACACTCAACCGACGCTCGATAACTATCGACTTGCAAAGAAAGTCAAACGTCCCTTGCTTCAGTTATTTATAAGTAATGAAGAAATAAATCCACATCAAAACGTATTGGTTGGACAATTTATCGGATGTCTACTTTACAAGAATCAAGCCTCTATGACCTAAACAACAAAATGGTCTAATTAAAATGTTTAGCTCCACCCTGATCAGACTGACTGACAGACAATCACACAACATTTCTGGTTTATGCAGATATTTATCACCCAATTAAATTTAAAAAATGTTAAGAAGGGTGGTTTTCTGCTCTGCCTTCTCCCAAGCCTTGCCACAAGCATGAACGGATTAAAAGAGTAGCTCAAAATAGCGTAATCTCTCCTAAATAGAGACTTAAGTCGAAGCTGCCAGTCCCAGGATTCCGGTGGGACGGACGACAAGGCAAAAGCAGGAAAACGTTAACATGGAAGGAAACACGGCACGGAAAACTCCTCCTCGTTACGACACAATCTGCAATATTTCCGGCGAGAGAAAAGGCGGGAAGGGACAGTGAAAAAAAAAAAAAAAACACCCTCTGAAACAACAGCTGCATGGGGAATATTCCCAGCATTCACATGCTCGGCCGGACTTTGGAACCGCTACCGTGACTGGTTTGGAAATTTGGTTTCCGCAAGAACAAGAAGCCGATCGGGTTCTGAGAAGTAACTAAAAGAGCCGTACGCACAGTGTCGTCCAGCCCCAGCTCTCCAGGTCCCACCTGCCGTCGTCGTCGGTGGTGGTGGTGGCGAGGCTCATAAACCTGGCGAATGACGAAACGACCGGCCGGACCACTTCCTGCGGGAGTCGCTTAACTCCTAAAGCCTCCACCTCCTCCTCCTCCCCTTCCTTAAAAACTCCCAAAAAGTCCCAGCCTCGACTATCTTTCCTGCACATTCACTCACTGCCCTTAAGCGAGTCCTCATCCGCTGCCATCACCTTTTCTCTCTCGGTGTTGCAAAGAACAACAAAAAAAAAAACCCTGCTGCACTTCGGACACCGTTAAGGCCGGCTCAGACTGGTAATGATTAATCCTGAACGCTAAGGGAAGAAGGACAGTTCTGAGTTTTATATGTATATAAAAGTACAGTACAGATTACTGGGCAACAATAATAATATTTAAAAAGCAATTTTCACAAGCCTGTAACGACCCAACTCTTCCACATGCAAACACATTTACAGCATGCAAAAAATGGGGAATTTTTATGTAAAGTAGAAAAATAGGAAGTACCATAACCGATACCCGACAACAACAGCAAACCCAATATCAATCTTTTTTCCTGATACCGATATTCCACTTTGATTTCTTTTATCCAAAAATAAATAATTAAATAAATTTAAAAAATCCATTCTTATCCCAAATCCCCATCCGATACCCTTTTTTTTTTTTTTTACCTAAATGCACCCCGATATCAAGTGGATATTGAGACTGTTATTGAACATCCAGTTCTCCGTTTTCACTTTTTGAAAAAGTTAAAGGATTAGTTCAGACTAAAACATTTAGCCCCATTTTCTTGTTGTATCAAACACAAGAGGGTAACAATTAAACCACAGCAGAAAGGAAAAGAGGACGGTTCCCGAACATAAACGTGCATAACTGCATCCAAACATTTCCACAAATATTTCCATTTAGGTCAATATTTACTTGGGGTCAAGTATCATGCGACAACTTTACTGCACCATGACCATTCTCGGATTTGTACCAGGATTTTAAACTGTGAATAAAATGCAACAAATGGTCAGCTGCAGCACTGCTTTCCTGAACCACTTTTCCCTCCTGACAAGGTATTTACGTCATGTGAAAATTTTTTATAATGTAATAAAATTTTTATGAAAAGTGGAAACACGGGCAAAACGGTAACCAATACCCGATATTAGTGGCAGACCGATACGGCTTTTTCAATTCCAATCCCGATATTAACCCCACTCAATACCAATCATCCAATTTGACTTATCAACTATTAAGAGTTTTTGTACTATATCAGCCTGATATCGATATTGGCAATATTGGAACAGTAACATTTCTACCAAATATCGTTCTTGAAGTTTCCACTATCTTAAAAATATTTTTAGAAAGGGCTACTTTGGCCTAAAATGATTTCCCACAAATTTTTGTAGCTGGAAAATCCTTAACATTTCTGACATTTAGCCGTTTTTGGCACACATCATCAGGTACTCTGTACTCCATGGCTCTCTGAGTGTCTCAAGTTTGAACTAGAGCTGTAACTATCCATTCTTTTTGTAATCGAGTAATAGAATAAATTTGGGGCAAGAGTGAATTTTTCCTATACCTTTTTTTTTAGGCTTATTCTAGTGTGTGAGTAGAAGTTAGCCATACACGCTTTATGTTGTTGTGTACAGGACGTCCTGCACTACTCAAACTTGTGCTTGTAGAAGTTTAGGGTTTTTTTTGTTTTTTTTTTAGCTTTGTCAAATAAAAGTGCTGAAACTGTAGACATAACTACTAGAAAAAAGTAAGAACACTGATTTATTGCCAAGTTGCAGAGTTTTTATTATGCATTCTATGGTGGTAACACTGCTTTGTAGAGCTGAAATGATTATTCGAATAACTCGCATGATTCGATTACAAAAAATGGTCGAGGCAATTTTTCTAGAATCGAAGCTTCGTTTAAGTCATTTAAATCGCTACAGCATGCGCCGCTTGCGTTTCACACAGACGCTTATTAATGACGCACAATATTTTCAGTGGCGCGATCAAGGCGAGAATAGATCCCTCTGTATGTGAACGTATTTGTGAGATATTCCGTGCACAAAAACAGAAGTAAATTCATGAAAACGCATAAATTACATTTTTTGCGACGCAAACACGCACGCTGTGTTTGTAAGCGCCATTACTTGGTAAAACGCGCCGTTTCCATCAAAACGTCCCCTTTATTACAGACAAAACGCATATTTTAGCTGATAAATAACCACAACAAGCAGCGTTCCACTCACAATACAGCCATTTATTAAGATTTTCCCATCGAATTTTTTTCATAGTTCGTTCCGGAACGCGCTGAACCCTTTGTGACGCGGCGCCGAGGCGTGCGCAGGGGATTGTGGGAAATGCAGTTCTCTTCCAGAAAGGCCAAAAGCAACTCATTTTATTGGCCAAATTGATTCAAAATGACCCTTGAACTTCATGTTTCTTCATTTTCAATTGAATACAACATAAAGTGTATATGACTAACTTCTACTCACACTACAATAAGCCTAATAACAAATGTATTGTCATTTTTATTTACATTTTTTATCCGATTACTCGATTAATCGATAATCGATAGATTACTCGATTACAAAAACAGTCGTTTGTTGCAGCCCTGCTTCTTTATGCATTTGGTATTCATCAGAATATAGGTTTTTTTGATAGATTTTCTATATTTTTCTTTTTATATTTTTATATATTTATTACTCGCCAACATTATAAAACTGGAAAAAAATCTAATCAATTGTAAATGAGCAAGTTTTGAATTATTTTGGACCAATTGGGCCTATAAAATGAGCTGCTTTCGTCATTTCTGGGAGAGAACTACATTTCCCACTCGGAGTCGCGCCACAATAAAGCAATGAACGCGTATTCCGGAATAAATGCGGAAAATCTCAATAAATGGCTGTATTGTGAGTAGAACGCTGGTTGTGGTTATTTAACAGCTAAAATATGCATTTTGTCTGTAATAAAGGGAACGCTTCGACTGAACTGGAGCATTTTAGTGAGTAATGGCGCTCACAAACACAGTGTGCGGGTTTACATCGCGAAAATTTTAATTTATGCGCTTTTATGCATTTACTTCTGTTTCTGTGCACTGAATATCTCACAAATACTTTCACATACAGAGGGATCAGGTCTTGTCTTGATCGCGCCGCTGAAAAAGTTGTGCGCCACTAATCCGTGCAGCATCCGAGCAGCATCCGTGTGAAACACAAGCGGCGCATGCCCTAGCGAGTGAAATTAATTAAACGAAGCTTCGATTCTAGAAAAAATGCCTCGACCATTTTTTGTAGTCGAATTATTAGTTATTTGAATAATCATTCAGCTCTAGTTTAAACTATACCTTTAACTGAGGAATAGACTGTGAGACCTTTAGATGAGGTCAAAAATACATCCATTTTTTATGCAAAATCAGTGAAATGCAAATGGTCCAATTTTTAAGGTTCGGAAAAAGGTGCACTTTGAAACGTGAAAAATATACAAAAAGATCTATGTTGAAAAACACACATTTTAACAGTTTCATGTGCAATAGATTTGCTGAAGTTTTAACAACTAGGAATGTAAAAAAAAAAACAAGCTCAAGTTTAAATCCATATTTATTTATCCCAATTTAGTTTTCTATGCAACGAACATACCACCAGTAAAACCGTCAACTCCGACAAACCTAGCTAGCAAAACGAGAAATCATTCCATGCTAAGAGACACAAGCTTCACAAAAAACGTGAGAGCTTGCGTGGAATCCAAGATGACGTGACGCCTTCGGGCCTTTTTCTGACTCAGAGGGAGTGGAACGTGGGACAAAAAAAAACCTGTCAAACCTCAGCCGTGACAACACAAACTGGACGGACCGAGTGTCACTCAAAAGGCACAAATGAGACTTGCGCAAAAATGCACAAGCCTCTGTTTCCACACACATGTAGAAAGTTCCTTTTATTTCTTGTGGAAAACAATACATTTCCAGGAGACTAATGTGCAAACCACCATTTTTCCCCCAAATGAGCCGACTGCAAACATGAAGTCACTGGCAAAGCTACTTTTGATGCACAAGGAATCTTGGCTGGTTTAAGGGATCATGGACAAAGAGATAGTGATTCATTCATAAAGAATATTTATAACTTTCAACAAAAGATGCTCTTCCCTTGCAGAACCACCCAAGTCCTGTATTTTTTCAGTCACAAAATATTTTGTAGGAAAAAAAAAAATTCCATTAAAGATTATACTTGTTTTATAAATGTTTTAGTATAAATATTGCAGTGTATTTATGAGGCCAAAAAACTTGTCCAGAAACTGTCCAAAGGGTCACAAAATATTTTGCTGAAAGAAAAAAAATACTGCAACCTATTTTGGGTCACATTATATGGTGCAGAAAAAAATAATACTGCAACAGTTTTTTTAAAGTAACAATTTTAGGTATAAATATATATTGTAACAGATTTTAGGGATTTTTTGTGACACTATATTTTCAGAGAAAAAAAAAAAAAAAAACAGTATCGTAAAGCCCTATTGCACAAAGCTTTCAGGAGAGTATCAAGAGATGATATGAAAATGTCTGTGGTACAACTGCGGTCACTGGCACATGCTTTCGTGGTTTACTAAGCACACATGCATGCACACGCATTTTTTTACATTTTTATTTTTAAAGAGAGAGACACACCCTCGCACAACAGAACAGTCACGAATTTCCATGCACAACTTCTGTTTTCAGTCCCGAAAGGAGAACACCCCTCGTAACCCCGACCATTTTGAAACACGCAATGCCAATGCATGCTATTACCATCACAGCCTTAGCTTCCTTCCTTTGCAGTGCCACACTTTGGGCAGTCAAACATTTCCCCCCCCCCTTTTTTTTTAAACTTCCCCAAACCACACCCTAAACTTCCTAAATACCGTAGAGCACAGGGCCTTGTCGACTCATGCATCTCGACTTGCGCTGCTCTCAAGAAGGCCGGGCTTTAGGAACACGCACAAACACACACACACACGTACACACACCCACCCACACGCCCTGCAATTATCCTCTAGATCATGTCTCCCTCCGACGGCCGTTTTCGCGCCGCCCCATTACCTGCAGCATGGGCGCTTTCCAAAACACCCAACACCAGCATGCAACATGATTCTACTCTCTACCACTGTAGAAAAACAACGATTTGATCAATTAGTCATGTTGACATGCTTCTTTCATTTATTTCAACTTCAAACAATGATTTATGCCATTTCAACTAACTTATGAGTTAGGGCTAGACAATTCATCAAAAATGAATCAAAAGAGTCATTCAGAACCTCATCAACATAATTGCAAAAAAGTATCCCAGCTGCAATAGTTGACTATATTTACAGTAAAAAAAAAAATTATTAGTGAACTATGAGGGCAAAAAACTAACAAAAAAGGTGTATCGCCCTTCTAATTTCAGTGAATTTTTAAGTCAGTTCACAGAAATGAAAACTTGAAGATGTCAGATTAACTGCTTGAACTCATTGCTCTTTGGAACTGCTTCAACTCATTGCTGTTTGAGTGAATGTGTTGCTACGCCACATACACACACAAAAAAAAAACCCATTTGGCGAAACTTAAAAACTTCAATTGTTACTAAAAATCAAATAGGAAACACTTTTTCCCCCCCAACGCATTATTTTAAATCTAGTTTAAGCTTTGTCCAATTTTCTAACTTCATACATTTAACATTTCCAAACTGAAATAAGCAATTACATCAGTTTTCATCAATCATCACAAATTTAAATGTATATATTTTAATACTGGCGTCATTTGTAATGTACATTAAATACATGCATTTAATTATGCTTCAGTTTTTAATTTTTAAATTTCATTCAGATAATTCAGTTAAAGACGAACTTTTTGGTTTTACAAAACTTTATTCAAACGTCATAGGCAGCCATATTTTATAAAATATAAACAAAGAATTTACTTAAAACTTAAGATGGTGTTGAACTTGCATATTACAGGAAAGAACCAAACTATATTGCTATTTTAATATTAGAAATTTCAATATATAATATTACTGCATGGCATAGGAACACATTCACTCTTAAACACATTAATGAAAACTCATAATTGTTAGTTGAAACTGCATAAATCACATCAAGTTGAAGTAAATGAAAGAAGTATGTTAACAAGCCTTATAGTGATGAAACCATTTGTTCTTTACAGTGTACCATCACAGACACATGCTCACCTGCGGGAGTAGGTGTAGCCCGTATTTTCCGCAGCGTGCTCTGGAGAAGTACAAGCGTGCGTCTTAGTATAGGCCATGGTCTCCTTTCTGTTCAGACTCGCTGCAAGAGTCAAGACAGGGGAGGGAGGGAAGGAGGGAGGGGTTTTGGGAAGGGGGTTTTAGCCTCAGTTTGGAATGCATCGCGGTCTGGCAGTGAGGAAAGGCAACGCAAGATGAGGCAATGACTCAACTATAACCTATAAAGGACATTTGGAACTAATAATGAGTACTCAACACGTCCAACTGTTTACTATGTGTAATTTACTACTAGCAACAGCTCCAGAACACTGTAATTTAGCACTAGTAGTACTCAAAGCATTCAGCCATTTAATAGTAGTAGCACTCAAAGTAGTGAATACTATCCACAATTCAAGGCATTGTGTCAATGGTATTACCCAAGGTGTAACACTGCTTAGTACGAGAAATATTCAAGTAGTTGTATTGTTTACTGCTAGTATTACACAAGGCGTCATGTTTACAACCATCAGTATTCAAGAATTTGCGTTGCTTACTGTTAGCAGTATTTATGCAGGGGTTTTTTTTTTTACACAGCTAGCAGTACTCAAGGCACTGTGGTGTTTATTTTTCGTAATACTTAAGGCATACTTTTGTTTACTAGTAGCAGTACTCATGGTGTGGCGCTGTTTGCTGCTGCAAGTATGCAAAGCATGGCATTATGTGCTGCTAGCAGAATGCAATGCATTCAGTTTACTTTTCATAATATTCAATGCATTCAATTGTTTATTTTTGGCAATATCCACTGATTTGTTTACGTCTTGTAGTACTCAAGACACTATTGTTAACTACTGGCAGTACCTAATACATTCAACTGTTTACAAAGAACAGTACTCAAGGCAATGCTTTGTTTACAACTAGCAGTACTCAACACGTTCAATTGTTTACAACTAGCTACAATCAGCAGTTTACTAGTAGCAGCAGTAAATAAACCCAGCTGTTTACAAATAGCAATACTCAAGCATTCAGTTCGTTACTACTAGCAGTATCACTGCTACTACTAATAGTAGGCCTGAAAACTACACAAAAAATCGCAATATTCCAGCTGGAATAACGCCGAAACACCCCCACTACCCATAGGCCACCTGCCGTAATTGCCAGAACAGATATAAGATTAAGTAATTTAGTCTGGAAGCCAAATTATTAGTGAGTACAACCCCCAACAAGTGAGAAAACCGATTGTAATTTAAAGATAAAGCTGATTTGGAATTTGCATTGACAGAAAGTGGCAAGAAAATCGGAGAACAATTACTGTGCGTAATACAAAGTAATAACGAACAATAAAAACTGAATTTCGAGTCTACAAATGAGTGTACAAGGACCAAATTACGGATTATAATCTTACATAATAAAACGGGATTTGTGCTATTGGGGACCTCGAATTTCGCGTAGTCGAAGCAAAATACAGACTGCTATATACAATGCAGACTGCTACATGGCGATACGCGGTAAATCAAAATTTTGTTACACAATTTGCGCGCACAAGTGACAAATGTTTGGCCGTAATCCCAGCCGAGGAGCCGTTTAGCCGCTTAGTCTCGCTGACCAATCCTCAAGCAGGGTTAAAACAAACCTACCTTTTCCATAAAAAGGGAGTCAAAAAGCCATCGCCATGCCGTCTTCGGTTCGACTGAAAGATTTGAAGGAGTGAAATAATGCAGGTTTGAAGAAGAAGGGGGGAAAAAAAACAGGACAAGCGCGCCTCGTCTGCGTCCCAAATAAAATCGGCTCCTCCAAGGAAACGTCCAGCTACCTTTTGTTCTCGCCGCAATGTGACAATGCCATGAAAGGTGAATGTGAGCGGGAAACGAGTATCCGAGCAGAACAACCAAAATCAGGTGTAACACAATAAAAGACAGACGAAAAAATCGGCGCGTAATTTGTAGCCGACACCAAAATGGCCTCTCCGTAAAAAGGAATCGCAGTCCAGCAGTTGATCCTCCCCTGTCTTAAATAGACAGTACACCGAGCTTTCTCCAATGAAACCATCCAGGCTAAGGCTCAAACGGCTCCTCGCTCCCTACGTAGGGCACTACAAATGCGGCTAGTTGGCATTATCCCTAACTATTTTTTGGCTCCGGAGAGAGTTGTCACTCCGAATTCGCTACATAACACGTGGGGAGAGAGTAGCCAGTGAACACTGCATGTTACATGGGAAGCTAGTTAACACTTTGTCCCTATTTAACACTTAACACTATGCCAAAATTATTTGTCTTCTTGAATAGTGAAAGGGAATTCAATCGTTCAGTTGTTAACTGCTAGCAATACGCAACATGTTCAGTTGTTTACTACTAACAGTAATCAAAGTGCTTAGTTGTTGACTACTAGGAGTAGGCTCATCAAGTTTGTGTATTAAATTACTATTGAACGCGTTAGGTGTATTAAAAGTCTTAAAAGTATTAAAATTTGTTCA
Organism: Distichodus sexfasciatus; assembly: GCA_032718565.1. Taxonomy (NCBI): domain Eukaryota; kingdom Metazoa; phylum Chordata; class Actinopteri; order Characiformes; family Distichodontidae; genus Distichodus; species Distichodus sexfasciatus. The sequence continues at coordinate 563,277 of JAVGVS010000090.1, read as the reverse complement.
CAACCAGCAGTACTGAACATGTGTAGGTGTTTATGATTATCAGTAATCAAAGTGCACTAATGTTTACTACTAGCAGTAATCAACACGTTCAGTTGTTTATTATTAGCAGTACTTGTCATTCATTTGTGTACAACTACCAGTATTGAAGGTTATCTGCTAGCAGTACTCAGCATGTTCAGCTGTTCACTACTGATAAGAGTTGATATACTGAACACCTTCAGTTTACTACAAGCAGTACTCAGTGCATTCAGTTCTTTACTGTTAGCAGTATTCATAGCCTTCAGTTGTTTGCTACCAGCAGTCCTGTTACTAATGTTGGTACTCAATACATTCAGTGAAAGTGAGTGATTATTTGTCAGTGCTCACATTGACAAACACCACAGCTGTGGTGACCTCTGCATTTGAGCCAAGGAGCAATGGGCAGCTGACGTGCAACGCCTATTACCCTACCACCAGCACAATGGTATTAGTTTACTACTATCAATAGTTTACCTGTAGCAGTACTCAACATGTTCAGTTATTTACTACTCAGTATGCTCAACTATTTACTGTCAGCAGTACTCAGTGCAGTACAGTATAGTATATTGAATGATTATTTACCCCTACTAGTAGTCAAAGTATTAAGTTGTATTCACTTGTTTACTAGTCATTCTGAAGGTGCAGAGTTGTTCACTACTAGCCATTCTTGAACTCAAGACTCTTCATTTGTCCCCTTAACAAAAGTTATGCCCTTGGTCTTCGTTTCCATTCCCCAAGTGTCATACCGATTAGGCAGTATACAGTAGCCTTTATTTATTTACTACATAGGGGGATCATGTAGGGAGCCAGCTGACATTCATACTCCACCAAATATCAAATACGAAAAAAGTGGCCTTCACTACACGTTATGTAGCGAACATGACGCCAGCGACCTTCACTACGTGCTATATAACGAGGCGTTTCATATTCAATCTTGATTTCGTTACATGGGCAGTTAACATTCAACCTTCACTACATTTTATATTTAGCTTACACCATGTCACATAAAGAGTGGCTTTATTTAGCCGTTACTACGTCACAGAGGAAGCGTTTCATATTTAGCCTCCACTACAGTTCACAAAGAAAACTAGCATTCAGCCTTCACTATTTTTTTTAACACAAGGAGGGTTTAGTCTATTTTTAACTCCATAAAGGTAAATATATAAGGTCTCTACATTTCACATAAAAAGCCAGTAAAGTTTGGACGCGACACCGATTTTGTAGTGCACTTCTTAGGAAGCTGGGACTCATTTCGGCCTCACACCTCTGTTCAAGACAAATGTAAAATCGCCAATTGAGTAATGTCTCACCAATTAAAACATTTTAAGCCTTAATCAATTGTGTCTTATGTTAAATATTTGTATTTTAATATTTTAGTACATGACCCAAATAATCTCATAGCTGACTCATTACTTAGCCTTGAACTGTAGACCGCTGTGCACGGCTGGTTTGGTTGTCTCCTATGTAGTGCACTACGTTAGAGCTTGTCAGGTACCTTTTATAGAAGCGACGTCTTTCGTTTACGAATAAGGCCAATCCAATTTAGCAAGACAGTTTTAGCTAACGATTCGCCAGCAGTCTATGACAGGTTTAGACTTGAATTTGATTATGAAAATTTCCTCTAAGGTTGACGCATTAATTAATGACGTGGGGTTTTGGGTTTTTTTTTTCCACAATTAAAGTCATTAAAGTTAAATATCATAAATATGCCCATATTTCTGGCTGGTTATTATGATTAAGACACGAACATTTAATTTAAACCTTTGTGGTCTCTTGATATGGATGAAGATCATTTTAATTAATTTTTCTTTTTTTAAAGAAGTTAAATAGCATAAATGTCCGTGCTAATGCACATATGACCATGTGATTTAAATAAGCTATTTTTGTCTTGTTATTTTTGTTTAAACAAATGGTTAGGATCGAACATTTAATTATAAACCTTATGTCTGTAGATGAAACAAACTATAAAGTTTTTTTTCCATACACAATTGTATAGTTAGGCAATAGTATTAAATGCATAAACGTATAGAAAATATGCACATACCATTTTAATAAAACTAAATTTGTCTTTACTTGTTAAACAAATAATTAAAAGACTGCAAACAGAAACAAATGGCAAACATGACTAACAATAAAGACACACATCTTACAACATATTTTTTTATTATATCTTAATTGATCTAAAACATACAACAGAAGACAGGTCGAAATACAGAAATCTGACAGTGGGTTATGGTTCATATAAACCTTAATATTACACTGCATACAAATGTGTTTTCACCTATTCTTTTGGACAGTTGATTATTGTAAAAGAGTGAGATCATGTAACAGTCAAATGTCATTGGTAATAAGAAAAATGATCAAATTCAGCCATATTGATTGTAAGACACATGAACTTAGCATTATAAAATACTTGCTATATATTTTATGTGTTCTTCTGGCCCGTCGCTGGCCTGACCCGCATCATTGGAGAGGCTTTACGATCTTCATTGAAATGTAGTTCTGAAAAAAGAGAACATAAATATAAATTACAATTAATTTCCTACAATGACGTATTGGGGACACTGCAGATGAAAAGAAAATAATTGGAGCTGAGTGAGGGGAGAAAATTCCAAGACAAAAAGTCAGAAATTCTGAGATTAAAATAAATTTACAAGAAAATACTCAGATATTCTCTGGCATTGTCATAAATTTACAAGAATAAAGTAAGTCCCCTTACTTTATATACATAAATATGATGCATATTTGTAATGCATAAAGAGTACAAGTTTTTTCTTATAAATTTGCAACTGTAATACTGGAATTTAGGGATGCTTCCTTAGAATTGTATCTCCTCTCTCAACAGCATTTATTTATTCATTCGTTCGTTCGTTCGTTCGTTTGTTCATTCATTCATTCATTCATTCATTCATTCATTCATTCATTCATTCATATGAAATCTACAATGGCCCAATACGCCGTTGTAATTTCTGGTGACTAGCTTTAGGTGAACTTTAAAAAAGGTCCTTACTGGTAATGAATATAGGAGTATTCCAATGAACAGCAGCACTAAGATCAGCACAATCAGCCCCAGGAAGATCCACTTAAACCTTTTCCACACTATGAACTTCATAGTCTTGCATGGGTTGGTAAACCAGAAAAAGGAAGTTTCGGGTCGTCTAAATGAATGCGAAGAAAAAGCAATTAAAGACAAAAATAGTGTTTGTTCTGCTGCAAAATAAGAATATAACAGAAGACTCTCATGCCAATAATCTAATTTTTTTGATTGTTTACTGATCATCATGACTTTGATCTTAGGTGACTTATGTATCCCGTTTTTATGTTGCGTGTTGAGGGAATTACTTGGGAGGATCCAGTTTTGGGTTCATGTTGGGCTCGTCTCTGCCTTTGCCTGCAGGTCTCTCCTCCGCCTCTTTTTCATTCACTATCTCCAGCGTCATCTCCACCTTCCCCTAAAAATATGTCAAAAGGTACGTTAAAAAAGTCACACCAGTGGATCATAGTACTTAAGTAGCTGTACTTTGTTAAGTATTTAAGTACCTGACTGCTCTGAGTAATCTCATACTATTATTCACGTTTTTTTTTTCCTCTAACGAATATGTATTTTCTTGTCCTACTATATGCATGCACTCTCTCAAATATATCTTTTTTCCCATTTGTACTACTATATCCATATTGCTATTTATCTATTTATATTAGTATTTTGTATATATACTGTATATTTTAAAACATCTTTTTAGTCTTTATGTGTTAACACCAACCACCAAAGCAAATTCCCTGTATGTGACAACGTACTTGGCAATAAAACTCATTCTGATTCATTCTGAGAAACGGTTGTAAATTTTTTCTGAATTGTGCAGAATTGCAGTTGGTGTTTTTGCCGTGCCTTTTTCAAAATTTCAGGTCTTTTATACACCACCGATTTTTGCACTATCAAGTTAAAGGGAGAAAAGAATGACAATCTAGTGAGCTCAGACTTCTTAGAAGGGAAAACGTACACCAAGTTGTTTTTTCCCATCTTTCTCCAAGTAGCACGGCCACCATCCTCGAACCGACTTCTGGGCGAACAGGGATTTGGAGTGGTCGAATTTCTGAGCGGATTTAACCTCCTTCTCTAGCATCTTCAAGTCGCATGTCTTTGCCATTTTGGCGGGGGGGATGAGGTGGTGGAGGTTGAGTTCCACCGTTCCTGCAACACAAAACCAATAAGGCTTACACGTTAGAAATTATTCTAAAACATCACTAAATTTCATCCAGATCGCAGCTCCTCTTACCCAGATAATCGTCCAGTGAGAACTTGTCATTGTCCCATATCTGGATGATCAGTTGGGGTGGAATCCGGAACTCGGTTTTGTCCAAACTCCAAAAATGCTCCTGTTTATTTAAAAAATATGTACAACATAATTATATGTAGCATCTTTTAAGTATAAAACCTGTTTCAAGAGAATATTTATTTACCAAACTGTTTCTACATCATCTTTTTGTTTCTATAGCAAAGACAAGGAAAATATATATCAAAATGTAAGTGTCAAGAAAGTTTAGATTATGTGCACTGCACTTACACATCACCGTCGCTCTGATACACATGCTGCTATACGGACTATTTCCTCCTCAAATGACTGTTGATACAACACTGCAATAATAATTTTTGCACTGCTGCCACTTATTTGCACATATCGAACACTGAATGTATAAATAGACTGAATTTAGATTTTTTTCATATTATAACTGTTATAACCTCTTGCACATCCAGTGTAATAAGTCAATTTCCACTTAGGAGGCAACACTGCATCCTAACTGTCTCTCTAGCTACCTCTACCTCTATTTCTAATTCTAGGTTAAAGTTATATTTATTATTCCATGTCTAGTTTAAAATGTATATTCTGTACTCTATTTATATATTGTTTATTCCATGTGCTTTATTTGTTCTTTGTTCCCTATTTCCTACTGCACTGTTAAAACTGGAGCCACGTTGTCTCGTCTCTCTATGTAACTGTACAGTATATAGCAGAGGTGACAAAGTTTACTTTGATTTTGACTTGACTTTGACTTGAATGTAAAATATATATATAAGTGCAACGTTGTATATATTTTTCTCTGACTTCATATATATTTTCAATGCATATAATCACATATAATTACTATGCATCATTCTTTAATTGTTAAATACAGTTACTGAAGACCCTAAATAACCACCCAATAACTTCTTAATTATCATAATATTAAGGTCTGATGCTCATTGCTAATATGCTTTTTACATAGACTTTTTAATATTGTGATTAGTTTTGAAGAATGTCCGAAAATGGTAAGCAATTTGCTCTTACAAAAAAAGAGAAAAAAAATAGTGGCTTCAATTTTTTAAACACTTGTTGCTAATGTTGCTTTTGTTTTGTTTTCTTGGTCTTGGGCTTTTGTGAATCTGATACTAAATACCATAACTGAAGACCCTGCCTTTTCATCGATTTACCCCTTAAAATATCAAAAACATAAGGAGAAATGCTCGTGATATTTTATGTATTAATATTAAACAGGAAAGTTGTGCAGAGGATAGTAAAGACAGCAGAGAACATCATCAGGGTTCCTCTTACTTCATTACAGGACATAATTTTGCAAGCAAAGTGTTTGCAAGGCTTACAGGATTGCACAGGACACTTCATAGCCCTCATATGGACCTTTCACACTCCTGCCATCCAAGAGCAGGTTCTGTGGCATCAGGGCCCGAACTGCCAGGTTATGGGACAGTTTTTAGCACCAGGCTGTCAAGCTCCTTATCGCACAATTCTTTATTACCACGTTGCCCCCCGGAGATCTTCCAGACTATCTCAACACCCCTAAAGCTGACTGTTTGCCTTGCTCAGCCCCTTTCCCAAGGACTGTTATGCACATATCATAAAGGACTGAAAACCACACACTGGCCTTGACTTTGCCTACTTCCCAATCAATTGTTTTCTACACCAACCAAACAATTAAGACATTTTATGCAATTTGGTATTACAAATTCAAAAGTTTGTCATAATTGTTAGGTTCTGTTTTTAAGGAAGCTTTCATTTCCGTGGATTAAAACGCACCTTTTTGGAAACGAGGCACAGCTCCTCCGCAGGCAGGTAGTCAAACTCGAAGACAAACCTCCAGTTGAAATTGCCGTCGCCGTCAAGGGACCTGTAGTGGACGTCCGTCTTCTGCTTGACCTCCTCCTTGCCCGCCATCCACCTGAGAGATTATAGATTAGAGTAAAACAAAAACGACATATCGCACAATTCTTTTCGAAGATTCTCCACGTACCCTTTTACATAGATGTCGCTCATCTGCTCTCCCGTGATGCTCTTTTCATCCAAAATGACTTCTGTGGTGTTCCAGACGATCACTCTCAGAACATATCTATTGAATAAAAACGAGTCAGTGGTTTGTTTTAAAGAGCCAGGAAAATGTACTAAGGGTTCCTGAGTCATTGTTTAAAAAATTTGTCCCTACTTTTTGGGCTTGCGAGGAGTTATGTCGAAAGGAGGTCCAGGAGCCCCAAGACTTTTAGGGAAAACGTCAACCCACATCTGAAGGCTTCCCTGTGGAAAAAAGACCATGGAACAGATTTTTGAAACCCAATACTTTAACCTTTTAGTTAGAAAAGTTTAACCTTTTTTTTTTAAACCAACATCTCTTTTCCTACTTTTTTAAACACATAGTAATAATTTAATTTCTTTAGGAATTGCACATCCAATTGCCTGTTACAATTGTAGTTAACTGTAAGTTGCTCATTTTTATAGTAATCAGTCCAATAATACTCAAGAGCATTACTCTCATTACAGCAATTAGGTATTATTTAGAGATTAAAGCACTCAAAATAATAATAAAGAACTCAAATAACTGCATAACTGTTATTACTGTATAAGTATTATTTTAAGTGCTTTATAGTAATGTGCTTAAGTATTATTGGACAATGTATCATGAAAATGAGCAACTTTCCATCTCTACTTGAATTCCAGTCCTCCAAATCAGACTCAAGTACCAAAAATAACACCTAAATACATCACTTTCATTACAGTACTCAAGTACTATACTGAGTACAAAGTGCTCAAAATACTATTCAATGCAATTCTCAAAATACTACTTAATTACATTACTTTCATCGTAGTACTCGAGAACTAAATAAGAGTAAATAAGTACTAACAATAACAAGTACTAAACAAGCACTAAGAATAACACCTAAGGATATCACTTACAGTACTCAAGTACTATTCTGAGTATGAAGTATAGAATTTGCATATACTCAAAATAATACTCAATTACATCACTTTCATTGCGGTACTTGAGAGCAGTCAATTACATTAATTACAGTACTTTCAAGTACTTCAAGTAATGATACATAATAAACTGGGATCTTTATACTCAAAATACTTAAATACTTGTGTATTTAAAATAATGCACAATTACATTATTTTCATTATAATGCTTGAGTTATACTTAATAATTAAATAATCAAATTTTTACTTAAATACTTTGCTTTTATTAGCACTGTATTTAATTACTCAAGTACGAGAGGGTTAGTACGCACCTGAGACAATGTGGGCTGAAAGGTGCTGTAAAGAGTTCTGGTTTCCACATGTTCCGGGATCAGACCCTGGGTTCGGAGAACATGCAGTGCAATCCGTTCGTTGGGGGGCCCCAGGTGCTGATGGATCTCTTTGTTCGCCTCTATTAAAACAGAAGTTAATTAGCTTAGGATCGTAATAATTATTATTGGCTAAATTAAGAGTGTGATGTAAGAGATGAATTAATTTGCATTCAAATGCAAGCAGATGGCAAGCAACAATCACCAAAGTCCTCAAGTCGATGCTCTCGCCCCCCGAAGTGTAAAGTGTTCCCGTTGTCCTCCGTCCTGGGGGGCGGCACTCCCTTCAGACGGGCGTGGTTTTGCAAAATCTGGGACGGCTTTAGCTGGTCTCGCCACTGGTTCGGTCCAGATCTGTTTCAAAAACAACATCTTAGTGGATTTAAAGGAACGCTTCAACCAAAAATGACAGTGAGGCCACAAGGGTTACTTCACTTTCAGTGTTGATTCATTGTTAGCCACGACAGTGTTTTCCAAAATGCCAGCCAGGCTACTTGTCCCTACAATATTTCCTGAGCTTGCCCCCCTGACAGTTTCTCCAGAAATGCCAGTGGGGCAGTGGCCTGGTTGGCATGTATTTGGCCTACAGCATTTCTTCTGGATCTTTTCTGCATAATTTCCTAAAATGCCATCCAGGCTACTTGCCCCAGTGCCATCCATTCTGCCCACAGTATTTCCTAAATGTCAGTTATGCTACTTGCACCACTGGTTTGTATATTTTCTGCGTAATTTCCTAAACTGCTACACAGGCTACTCGCCCCACTGGCACACATTCCGCCCACAGTATTTCCTAAACGTCAGTTACGTTACTTGCCCCGCTGGCAGGTATTTTGCTCTCAGTACTTGATTCATGTCAGTTATGCTACTTGCCCTTCTGGATTGTATTTTTTCTGCTTCATTTTCTAAAATGCCACCCAGGCTACTTGCCCCACTAGCATGTATTCTGCTCACAGTATTTCCTAAAACACTGACCATACTACTTGCCCCTCGTTTATGTATTTTCTCTATATTTCAATCAGGCTACTGATCCCTCTAGCATCCCTCTACCTAACTGTCTCTCTTTCTACTTCTCTTTCTAATGTTTATATTCTACATTCTACTTCTAGTTTAAAGGGTGTATTTATATTCTAATTATATATTGCTTATGTGCCTTATTTGTTCTTTGTACTGTTAAAACTGGAGCCACGTTGTCTCCTCTCTCTGTATTCTAGTACAGTATATAGCAGAGATGAGATGACAAGAAAGTTCACTTTGACTTTGACTTCATTTCGCCACTGTTAGCCATATTTGCATTTTGGGGAGTGCTCCTTTAAAAGCTGCTCACACGCAGTAGGTCTGGGGCAGGCCACAGTAGGAGCCGAAGCGGGACAAGAAGCGGTTCTCCAGGTCGATCAGCGTCTCTCCAACTTTCTCATCGCGAGTCAGCAGGTCGAAGTCGTAGACAGAGATTTTCAGGTCTTTGTCTTGAGGAAGGAAGCAGGAGAGTTCGAACATCCTGAAAAATGGAGTAACAAAAAAAAACCCCAACAACAACATCATCAGTCACCTCCAAACCTTAGGAGAACCGGAAGACAAAAATACAAAAATTACCCAACGCTACCTTCCAAACATGGGGTTTATGGTGTTAGGTAAATAATTGTCTCGGTCGTCAACTGTCTTCTTGCCCAAAGAGATCTTGATGTACGGGTCACACTGCAGAAGAGAGGAAATTTTTGGTCAAACATATTGGTTTTTGATTAATTTTTTTCCAGTTTACTTTAGTGTACAATATATTTTGAAACAATTTAAGTATTTAAGGAAGTGATTATTGGTCATTGTGAACACAGCACAGCACACAGTGCGTCACAACAAATTGTGACCTCTGGATTTGACCCATCTGTGAAAAAGCAGTGGGCAACTTTTTGGCAGCGCCCAGGAAGCATTGTTTGGGCACTTGGACTTGAAGTGGCAACCTTCCGATCCCTTCCTAACAGTTACACTACTAACTGCCCCAATGAAACAACTAATGCCACCAAAAGAAATAGATTTTTGAAAACAGTTTGGAGAAAATAAATGATAGTGGGTCAAGTAGTGTGGCCTGAATTTTAGGATATACTGACGGCAGTGTAGTAGATTTATGCCAGTGGGGCAAGAAGCATGGGAAGCATTTTACTCTAGGCAAAGTATCTGTAGGTAAAATACACGCAATTATTTTATTTTCCAATTGACACAATTATAAAAAATGATAACATCCTGCATTTGGTGAATGACTATTTTTACAACTTTGAGTCACCACTTTTACGTAGAGTTAGCACTTTTTTTAGGGCTAGCATTTTTGATCAATTAAGTTCATTCAGATTGTGCTCATTTTGAATATTATTTGATGTCGGCAATACATTTGAGAATTTGTACTTTACTTTTTTTCAGGAGAAATTGTAAGTGTTTTGTAAATGTTCTTTTAAATGTTTTTTTTAAACCTCTGATGAATTTGGGAAATTCAGGACATGCTCGTTTTTACAATTCATTATTTTACAGGTTGTCTTGGGGCAGTTTAAAAACTTTTAAGGTACTATTAAGGATGAAATTAACCTATTTTACCAGCTTTTTGATGAATATTGTGGATTCAGGATATGCTGATTAAAATATTGTTATTATTGCAATCGTTGACTTTGTTTTAGCTATTGATTTTTTGGATCTCGTTTATGAGCTATTGAAAGCATTTTACGGGGCTTAAATGATGATCACATTTTTAATGTGATTTTCATCTTGATGTTCATTTGTTATTGGATTCTTATCGTTTTATCAATTTATGACACATTATTTCACCCTTCATTTGGAGCAATGCAAGGCATTTTAGGGCAACCAGTTTCAACCTGCAGACTTACAGGTCTCTGATGGATTTGGTGAATTCTAGACAAGCTGGTTTCTGAACATTTCTGCCATTTATGAGGTTTTTTTTTTATAATGGCTCTTTCAGTTTGCAATTTTAAGCAAGTATATAAAAAGACCTCAAAATGCATCCAAATCTGCTCTGTGCTTAACTTACTAAGCCGTTGTTGTCTTTGGGCTGCAGGTCAATTCCTCTGATCACATAAATCCTGACCAGACACTCCTGAGGACCGCTGCTGGGCAGCTCCCTGAACTGACGAGGTGGGGCGGGCACTGAGGGGTCGTCTGACACGGGGTAGACCTTAAAGGAACCCTAAATAATAAAATGCCCCATTATCATTATGCAATATGGCCAAATGTTTTACAAAATATTATTTCTTCTATACGATTCGATGGGCCTCACTGACCAATATAAGTTAACCAAATAACCTAACATTTTGCATAAACATGCAAGGAATAAAATCTGTGTAAAAACACTCTTCAGCAGTGGTAGCTTCTAATCTTACCTAAGAACAAATCTCAAGTAAGAAATCATTGGCGAATGTGTGAAAACTGCGTTAAAAAAAACTTTATTTAAGAATAAATGACTTCTTATGAAAAGTTGCTGAATGAGGCCCAAACTTATCAACATAATGTATAATGTATAAATTTTTATAAACTCTTCTGTTAGATTACACAAAATAATTAAAGTAATTACTTATATATTAAACATCAATTATTATTATTTTTTTGTTTTTAAACTTTTTTAAACCTAAATTTCAATAATGCTATTTGTTTATTCAATGATTTTACTCTGAAATATTGTATTATTTAATAAAATAGATTCTTCCATAATCCCTTAAAACCTTTTTATAATATAATAGTTAACATATAACTATAATAGTTAACATAAATTAATGTAATAAATTCAGATATTAACTGCTTTGTGACTTGCATTTTCATTACTGAAAAATTATTCATATATTTATGATTAAAATATGCTCAATAAACGTCATACAATTGTACCAGCAGTTTCACCTTTGCAAATTCTTAAAAAAAAATTTAACCTTGAACTCTCCAACCACGGCGGGATCGTCGTCCTCGCCGCTCTCATTCTTGCCGCGGTAGAGTTTGAAGGTGTTACAGAAATCGTTCAGCCCCTTATACTCATGCACATCCTCGAGTTCAGAGTTGAAAACCTAAAAACAGCAGCAGACATTAAACGTACAATCAGTAACTTTGCTCCTCCCTGTTTTTAACTTTCACATCAAATCACGCCATCATCTTACACTCAGACATATTGGATTTTGAGATTTGCGTTGTGTTGGCACCCAGGTTGATCCCCGCCTTGCGCCCGTAGCTTCCGGGATAGGCTCCGGTCCCCGCGACCCCAATAGGGATTAAGTGGTTCGGATAATAAATGAATGAATGAACAGTGCTTCTTGCTTTTTGAGAAGGTTAGTCATTAAAAGAAACACTTTACTCAAAGGCTTAAAGTTAAGCACATTAATTAGCTTGTTTTCAAAATATGATGCCAGTTCTCAAATTCCTTTCATTCCTAAAATGATGTGGAAAAAATGTGGGGTAATGAAGACAAAAAAAGGGGGAAAAATAAAATTTTACCAAGTAATAACTATTACAATGTAAAATGTAAAAGTACACTTTAAAAAAGTCACCTTGGTCCCAAACCCAAAAGATAGTACTACTGCTCTGAGGCAAAGTGGCACTGGAAACTCATTTCCATGCGAAAGAAATACATTTAGAACATTCTTTGAGGAAAAAAAGATAACTGTTGTTGAATTTGATCAGTAAGCATTTTTTTTTCTCTGTGTTTAAGTTGTCATATATCGCTAACATGAAAATATGTGAGCATTGTCATTTCACAAGGAATTGTAGCTACACATTAAAGGCAGTGGTGGGCAAAGTAGCTAACTTCATTACTTAAGTGAAAGCACAGATACCACTAGTCAAATGTTACTTCAATACAAGTGAAAGTCACACAGTCAAATTAAGTTAAGTTACATAAGTTAAATTGCTGAAGTACTTGCTTTAAAAACGACTTAAGTATTAAAAGTACATAATCTTTCACCGCATTGTTGCCACAACACTTACAAGACCTAATGCCTCTGACTAGCTTGTAGACGCAACAAGCAATAAAGGCACGGATAAAACAAATAGAAATATGAAAATTAGACATAATGATAAAAATAACAATAGAATAATAATAATAATAAAAAGGGTCCAGTAATGACAAATCAAACAAAACACCAGGTGCACGCATGTTAGCCAACATGGGCACACCCAGACATGCAGCAACCCAGGCAAAACACATAAGAACAACACAATCAGACACATACATAAAAGAAGTAAAATACACAAAAATAAAACAGTGACTACTAAGTAAAAGCCAGGGTAAAAAGTGTGTTTTTAGCTGCTTTTTAAAAATATTTAAGGTTTAGTCCTGGGTGCTCATTGGTTAAAGCATTAAAAGTACATAGTGTACATTAGCAACTAACATAGAGTTGCTAACATGTACTTAGTAATACGTTAGCAACTATGCGTTTGGGAAACGCACCCCTGGTCGGTCCACCGTTACTTACTACAGGGTGTTTTTGGCCATCGTGCCCTGTTTATTTGACAATAAATGCCTGTATCTAGCATGTGTTTTGTTTGCTTAGTCTAGAGAGAAAAGTGTATTGTTTTTGGCCATCGTGCCCTGTTTATTTGACAATAAATGCAGAGCGCATGATCTGGACTAGTGCCTCACTTCCTTGTACGTCGCTAGCATTCGTGACAGTTGCAAAATTAAAACCGAATGTACCAGCAAAAGAATTTTGAAAAGTTGCTACTTTTGATAATCTAATTAGAAAATACATGAAATGTTACAATAACAAAGTACAATCCACAAGTACTAAACACCAAACTAATTAAAACACTTTAAAAGCCATTATTTTGTTTTAAAGTGCAATACTGAAAAACTGCACCTTTTATCTACTAAAAATGTGAAAACCAACATTCAAAACCAAACTTTCTTTGAACACTTGATCAAATATTTTACTTCTATAAGAAGTGGAGTTAAGAAACATTGTCTCTTGTGCTTTCTGGTGTTGCTGAACATCATCCGAGTGCATTTTGTTTGACTTTATCTGAGCCACACCTTAAGCAAAAGTAAATATTTAATATATGCTAACAAAAAATACCTTCAGGGTGTCATAGCCTTTTTGCAGGTAGGGCCCACATTTCTCATGTTCTCCAATGGAAGCGTAAAATTTACTCCACCAATCGATTGTCTCTCTCTCCTGTGATGAAGCAACAAATAAAGACGACATTCAGGTACTGAACACTAACTTCATTTGAGAACAGTGTTAAAATTTGGACTTAAAAAAATGTAAACATCCGGAACATTCCTCACCTTGTCGTGCTGCTGCTGGGTGGATATTGTGAAAAAGAAAATGATAAAAGTTAAATGAAATACAAAATATATTCTTGTGGTTAAAAATAGCTTTAAAATAGACAGCAGCAGACACTGAATTACCACAAAAAGATTATTTCTGAGAAGCAAAGGCGCCACAAATTAGCTGGACGCTAAGCTAAAAAGCAAAGGAAAACGGACTTGCCACTAAAGGACGGACTGAGACACTGCGACAACTTTTTTGCATAGTAAAGCATTGAAATTTAGAAAAAGGGGGAAAAGGTGATAGCGATGATTTGAGCTTCTTGTGTGAATGCAAACATTTTTGATTTTTTCCCCAATTAGCTTTCTCGCAACGTTTATGCCTTCATACGTACACGAGGAGGAACGGACGTGGCCATTTTGTCGAGGGCGGCTGACATGCCGAACATAAACTGAAAGTGACAATGCTTAGAGTAAAAAAAAAGTCCTATGCAGAATTTTTGGTTAGGGGATGCAAAGTTTGCAATTTCAAAAATGCAGTGAAAAGTGAGGAGAAATATTCCAAAATTTAGACTAAAATTCGGTCATAGCGTACCTGGGTCTCGAGCAGAGGCTTTTCCTCGATGTTTATGTGCAGCTCCCGAGGAGTGGCAGCCATCAAGGCCACTTCAAGAGAGGCAAAACAAATTTTAGAAACAACAAATTCCTGAAATAACTAATACAATTTGTCTAATGGGAGTGGATGTGAAAAGAACCTTTGGAGGACATCGCCACTTCGGCCACCGTCTCATAAGGGTCACATCGAAATTCTTCCAGCGAGTCAATGGTACACTGGCCCACCACGGGCTTCCTGCCGAAGGGCCTGTGGTCTATCACTTTCAGCACGATCGGAGGGGTGTACATCTCATCTTTGGGCAAGAGCTTTCAGAAGGAAGAAAAGAATTGAAACATTTCATGGTTCCTCAGGGCACTTCAGATGGTTAACATTTTTACTCTGCCCCAACTGGTCCAAGAATTTACTGTTGAGAGTAAAAATGCGGAGCAAAGATTTACAAGGGGTTGGAAAATGGTGGTTTAAGGCATTACATAATAAAAGTTTAAGGACAGAAATTCGAACCCCAAAACCAGAGGTCACCAACACAAGGTTTTAAGTCTCTCAGACCTGTGAGTGCTGACCATTGCTCCAAGCTTTTACTTCCCACTCCCTGAAGCATTTGTTTCAGATCTTGGAATTCTTTCCCACTAAGTTTGGTTCATTAGGAAGAATGCGAGCACAACAATCAAACTTGAGTCTGCAGAAGAAGATGGACTCAAGCTTGCTCCTTGGACGGACGTGAAGTTAGGGGTCTTGTTTAGGTGTCCAACCATGGTTTTTATGTTCTTGTATGACTGGAACCATCAACCGAATGAGCACAAGTTTTTGGTCATTCAATCCATTGTAAGTGACCACCACCACTCTAGGTGTTGTGGAGCCTGGAGTACTCTCCCTTTAGGTCTGGCTCATTTCAAAGAGTGTGAAGACAACAGCTGAACGTAAATCAGTACCACTCCTATTCACTCCTATTTTTTGTTTGGAGCATTTATTTTGGACCTTAGACCCAAGAATGTCAAGAAAAGGTGGCTTGAGATGACTCCTTGGAGAGACTTGGGATTCATGGTTTTGCTCAGGAACCCAATGGTGTTTTTTATGTTCTCTTTCTTTTATGTATTTGGAATAACCCAACCCAACCCAAAATCCACATCCATTTGGTATTCAAATGGATACAGAATGAAATGATTTGAAATTCAACAATGCATTCTTTTAAATGTATTTTTTAACTCATGTTGGCCTCTAAAACCACCAGCTTTTGGCCTGCCTGGGAGCCAACTGCATTTTCCACAAGCCTTGGTAAATTCTCCAAAGACATTCTTGATGAGATCTTTTCTTACCACTTTCAGGAGCAGAACGTTGCTAGGGAAATTCGGGCTCTTCTTTATATTCCTAATGACTGCGGTTTGCACTCTCTCCCCTCCGCACTCCACCACCAAACTGGGGGACGAGACCGGTGCCAACTGGTAGGTCTTCATGTTGCGTAACCCCCAGGCTAGAATCTGTCCAGATTATATGGTGATCATGAGCACTGCAGAAAAACAGCTTGGTCCAAGTCCAAGAAAATGTGGTCATACAGTGAGTCAACAAAGAGACCTCTGTAACTTTTGCTAATGTTAATAGAGTATTAAAATTATTTCACTGTTCTATTCAGAATTAAACTGGCAACAAAGTGATTATGATATTATAATCAGTGATGTTCATTACTTCATGTCTGTGTCCGTGTGAATCGTGTCGTTAACATGAAAATGATGTTGCTTGCAATATTTGACATTTCATAAGGTATTTTAGCTACTCGTATTAAAGAGGTGCATTATTAAAAGCAAAGAGATTATTAAAATATTTAATATTTTTTCATTTTAGTTTTGAAGTTTTGGAGGAGCCACGCAAAGGGCATTTAACTTTACCTCTATGACAGTGAGCTGCACAACAGGACGGACCCCCTGAGGCACCATGAACAGCCTGTCTCCTCGTTTCGGAGGGACAATGGGAAGGTCGGTCTCTCCACCCTGAACAGAACCCAGAAATATCACGTTACTGATTTCTGTAAAAATATGTTTAATGTTGGGCTTTATGTCTACCTATTTTTAGGCATTTTTCAAAAGCTTCAAAAGCATCCAGATTTTCTTCACTTAAGTACAAGAAACGGTTTAACAGAAACCAGCCGATTTTGCCAGGGCTTCAGCCTGGGTTGCCAAAATAATTGTACATGCGCATGCATCTGGAAATTAAATGATAATTTAGGCAGTCTACTATAGTCTACTTTAACATCTTTTATACGGTATACTGTATACAAATTGAAAAAAATCCTTGGCTCCTCTTTGAATTTACATCCAGGTCCAGGTCTCCTTAAAGGCTTGAAACACCCCTGACAGAAACATAATTCTTCATATAAACCTAATTTTTAGGATGCATGATACTCATAATTTTAGAATAAACAACACTACAATGCTCTGACCATTTATATATTTGTATTCTTTGGATTTAGTTTCTTGATTAAAAAAAAAAATCAGTCTTAGGAATGAATCAAGGTACATTTCACTACGTTATAATTTTATAACCATGTATGTGACAATTAAAGAATCTTGCGTTCCTATAATCTTGATCTAATTACTTCACATGTTTTAGAATCAAAAAATCTACCTTAGTCCTCAAAATGAGCTCTGCAGAAACCAATATGTCTCCAGCAGGAACTCCCTTGTGCATGACGGGACACCAGAGCAGTTTGGGAGACGTGTTCACAGCTGGGTCCAGTTTCACTAAGGGCACGCACATGCTCCGGCCCAGTGGCTCGTCTTTGCCCTGTGGCAGGGCACAAAACCACAGTGAAACCAGATTACACAAACCAGCAACTCTGCACAACTTTCCATGTAAAATTCCATCAGTTTCTGACATAGGAGGAGCTCCTTCTCAACACAGTAGTGAAACTGACAACAACTCCAAAGTTCTTTGAGAGCAGGCAAGAGAGACAAGATCTCTGTGGTCAAAAACTGATTACTGTTGGAATATTTGACTGGAACAGATGGACTTTAAGGGGTTACTAATAATGTGGCCAGTGATTGTTTGGTGTAAAATATGATGGAAATGACATAATATAATATAAAGACAGGTATAACATAAAAATAGGTAAAACTGATAGTTTAATTGAAATGTTCTCTTCTTCAACCAAGAATTAATCAAAACTCAAAAATTAATTCCCCTTAAAAACCATCAGAAAGAGTTGTCATGGCAGCTATTAATATGGCGTTAAAAAGACCAACCACTTGGTCGCTGTCAAAAATCTCCAGCACGACATTTGGCGGGTTGCGAGCGAGGGTTTGGGGGTCGCCGCAGATCTCCACCCTGTTGAATATGAGAGACTGGTCCCATGTCGGGTTCAAGGTGGACTTGATGGTCTCTGTGGTCTGGCTCATGTGCAAAAAAGACACGTGGACATACGGATCTGAAACCCGAACCAACATTGGTGACATTAGGAGGATATTCTGACCTACAAGGGTTTTCATAATTAAAAGAGTAACAGCATGGGGTTTGGTTTATTGACCTGAGAAACTGTCTTTGTCCAGTGCCATCAGGTTTCTGGCCTGGTAAACGTAGACTCGTAGGTGGTATTCATAGGAGCCTGAGGAGAGAAGTTTGATGAATGTTGGTGAAGTGGGTTCTAAGAACTCCTAGATCAGATTTTGATGGTGCTATAATTTTGTTTGTTAGGGTTAATAATATTTTAGTTAATGTTTAGTTGGGTTGTGTAAGGTGGTTTGTGGAATAACCAGTTACTTACGGTCAAAAGTACATGACACATTGGGTGTGCTGGCCCCGAACAAGTTGGTGGCATCAGACTTTGAGGTTTTATCACCTTCATGCCCTTCCATATCAATCCCCTGTAAAGTGAAACAGAGATTTTTATAGTTTCATTCGAAACTTTGAATGGTGGTCGGAGATGAATTTCTATTCTCTTCATTTCAGAACTGACAAAAAGTAGGCACTGGAGCTGTCTTGGAGATAGGCACTGATCTAAAAGTAAGATCAACTATCATTGAAGTGCCCACTTAATCGTCTAAACGAGTTGTTTAAGATGACTGATGGTAACCTTCGCAATCAAAGTGGCTTGTAAAAAACAGGTTAACAGGCTTGTCATTTTTGATCAACGAAAACTCACTTTAACATTTCCAGCATTTAGCAGATGTTCTTATCCAGAATGACTTCCATTTCGTAAATTACAGGGACGGTCTCCCTGAAGAAACTTTGGTTTAAAGGCCTTGCTTGGAGACCCAACAGTAGATTCTGGAATTTGAGGCCCAATCTCACGGCATCATTTTTACAGCCCAGTGACTCTATCACTGCCCCGGGAACACCCAAGGCACAAAGTAGATGGTACTCCATGCTGGAGGCACCAACACTTCTAACATCACTTCTCCTATTCAAGCACTGCCCCAGGAACAAACCTGCTAAACCTCAAATATGTTTTAGTTTTGGTTATGTACTATAAGAATGCTCACCAACGCCCCCTCCAGTTTGAAGATGGCAGCGGCACCGATGCGGTCGGACGGTGCCATCTTCCTCCTCCAGCGTCGTCGACGGAAGGTGTCAGAGGAGCGTTCATTTTTGTGGAACTTCCAGCCCACAAGAGAGGAGAACTCCCAGCCCTCGGGGTCTCCTCTATCTCTCTTCTAGTAAGAGAAGCCCAAATTTAAACTTGTTTCAACTTTAGCCTCTAGTTTAATATTTGAATGAGATCAAAAATTCTTTAATAATATAATTATGACCTAGATAAAACCATTAGAATATTCAAATGTTTTATAGTTTTAATATAAAATTATGATCAATCATTCAAAAAGGAAAAAAAATAGATTTTTCCATGGAATCAGGAAAAACATTAAATGGTCAAATGACTCAAATCAGAATCTTATAATTTTTAAGATTTAATTTGATCAAATTGCCAAATTTGGTTATATGATGTTTAAGACCTCAGTGGCTGCGCCGCTCCCTGCCAACTTTATGCGCCGTCGTATCTTCCTCCTCCGGCGGTGCACGTGGTACATCTTCTCAGCCGCCACCCAGGACTTTGGCTTGTCATCGGGAGGAATGGTGATCCCGTACTCCCACCCTGCATCCAAAAACAGATTATGAAGAGGAACAAACCGACTCACACTGGCCAGCTGGAACTACACATGTAAGAAAGTCGACCTCCTTCATCCACGGCTCTTTTGTCATCAAACGTCCAATCGTCTTCCCATTTCCATCCAGGTGGGCACTCGATGTCCTGTGGGCGACGACTCTTCTCACCATTCTGCAGGTAAAATTTAAGAAAACTTGATTTAATGAACATTACATTTTTGTAGAACTTTTCCAGACCTCCAGATCCCTATCCAGACTCAACAGTGTTTCCACTTCAACCAGCACCAATGTCTGGCTCCACCTAACAATGCTTCAGCAGAATTCTGCACCAGTACACACTACACAGGAGAAGATTCACAAATTAGAAATGGGGGAAATTTAGAGGCTAGATTTAAAAGAGTCCTGTTAGCAGGATGCTACCCATACTCCTTTAGAAAGATACCCAGGACCTCAGACAGTCAGGATCTACGTCTGGTCAAAAAGAAAGTGTTGCTTTTACAGCTCATTGTTCCCATCACCACGCTGGGACCTTGGGATCCACACGGACCACCCTGCACTTCCATGCTTCAGCCTGCTGCTCCTGCATAGACCTACATCCCCAGAATCCCTCCAAGTCCTACAATGGCTCTTGCTGGGATTCTGGTGATGCATAATCCCTTCAAGTTCTACAATTGGACACAGTGTCCTTCCATGGGTTCCTTCTGCTGGACCTTTAAAGTCCCTGCGCTTTCACTTGGACCATGCTGGCACCCACAAAATTCTCTACCAGATGAGTTGGACTGTATGTTCTACAAGACTGCATGATCACCAGGGCTCTACAGGGCCCCCCGTTGGAATCGCCAACACTTCATAAGCTGCTGCTTCAAGTTCTTACCACATCGGTGAAAGGCTCCGACGCCTCCTTCCACTCTCCTCCGGGGAAACGAGTCTGATTCTCATAAACCTCATCCACGAACTCGCTGTGCCCTGCATCGGCTTCTGTCAGCAAGCTAAAAAGAAAGGGCAGAAGGGGCAGCTTTGGTTAGGAGGATGTTCCGACTTTTGCTTTATATGCGAAAGCTGAAGTTCAAATTCCCACCACCTGCCTTTTCTCAGGATCCACAAACCAGTCGCCGTCCCACTGCCACCCACTGGGGGGCAGAAAATACTCCTGCTTCAGCTTCACCTTGCTGGTGACGTCAGAGAACTTGGGCCGATTCAGAAGGCCTGCGGTGCCCCACTTTCCCACCATCTTGGCCTGGTTTTCGTACTGTTCATGAGAATAAACATGGTTCATTCCAGTCCTCCAACTATTAGGAGATTCTAGTACAGGACCAGACACTGAGTATGCAAAATTGCAAAAACTGACTTTACCAGTTCGGCGAAAACGTTGAACGTTCCCTCAGCAAAGGCGTTGAACTTCTTCTCGCCTGCGGACAGTCCCAACCACATGTTCACCCGGATTTGCGCAGGGATCTTGGAACCTTTGTTTTTATCCATTGGGTACTATAACAAAAAAGGAAGCAACACTACCCTCTTAGTGGGTATAGGATCAGAACTGTCTCAAATTAAAGGACAAGGTCTTATTCTCAGACCTTGTTCTATCAGTTCTCAAATTCAATTAGCGTCTTTAGACCACAATACCTGCAGGAAGATGGTCTGTGTTTTTCCACAGTACTGACCACACGCCTGCTCACTATGGGACGAATACAGGACCTGATGGGCTGGAATCCGGCTGAAGGCCACTCGCTTCTCTCCTCTCAGCATCCAGATAATTACATCAGGCATGCTGTTCTGGGGCTAGAGGAGACGAGAACAGTTTCCCAAATCAACTTCTTAGTCCTGGCACCCCAATGGAGGACGGAACCTGTCTCTTGCTGTCTTCAAATGTCAACCTAGAGGACTGACTGCCCTTCTCACTTATTAATTTTGATCTATCAAAAAGAAGACATGTCAAAACATATCCAAAAAACCAATCTCACCCAGGATCCATTTAGACTAATACTGGATTTTGGCAATAAGAATTCGTCTGGAATTCATTACCACCTACAAGCACATCATGGGCTCAATATCAAAAAATTGAATTTCCTGTTTTATGGCTGTGTGCTTAAAATCACATTTGTTTTTCAATTTGTCAAGCTTAGCTTATTATAGGAGAACTCTGGCACGTTTCAACCTATATCACCACTGACCTCTTCGGCCAGTTGTTTGAGTTTGTCCAGCCAGCCATCAAGGATGACCAGGCTACCATTAATGTCGTTAGTAGGCTCCTGGAGGAATCGCTCAGCTGCCTGAAAGATGTTCATCAGGCTGCTGTCCCGGAGCTTCTTAATCTGGATGTCCAGAGCTGTGAGGTTAGGCTTGCCCTCGAGCTCCGGCAGTCTGAAACTGGGAGGGAGGAATAATTTTGAATATATCAATTGACACACAAATAAAGGAGCACCACTTCCTGGACTTTGAAGTTCAGGACTTTGGACAAAAAATTGGTTTATATCAAAACATTTTGTTATTAAGCGTGTCAGAATTTATTGGACCTTAAATAAAAGAAAGTCTAAGGCATGGACAAAAAAAGCACATATACTGTATGTGTATACATAAATCCTATTACATATCGTTAGTGTGTCAAGAGCTGAGCTGAAAAATAGAAATATCAAGTCCAGAGTAGCGTCCAGGATTTTGGACCACATTCGAACAAAAAAAAAAAACAAGCATATATAAAGCATTTTGTCATTTATTTAACCGTGATGCAAATAAAATCAGATGGATTATTACATCTAGACGGATTGTGATCCTCTAGGACAGGAGTAATCAATGTCCTGGAGGGCCGGTGTGCTGCAGGTTTTTCGTCCTACTGGATTTCAGAACACTCACACCTGGTCCCAGGTAGATATCCACCAGAAGAGACTGGTCGGATTGAAAACCTCCAGAACGCCAGCCCTCAAGGACCGGAATTGATTACTCCTGCTCTAAGACCGGGCGGAACGGTGGTGCAGTGGTTAGCGCTGCCGCCTCACAGCGAGAAGGTCCAGGGTTCGATCCCTGGAGTCACTGTAGGGCCGTTCTGTATGGAGTTTGCATGCTCTCCCCGTGTTCGTGTGGGTTTCCTCCGTGTGCTCTGGTTTCCTCCCACAGTCCAAAAGCATGTAATATAGGTTAATTGGTGACTCTAAATTGGCCCCGTAAGGTGTGAATATGTGTGTGATTGTCTGAGTGCGTGCGCAATGCGGTATGTTGTCCCCTGCCCAAGGTGGTTCCTCGTCCCACTGCGACTCCGGCTGGGATTAAGCGGTTCGGATAACGAATAAATGAATGAATGAATGAATGAATGCTCTAAGACCTGGTTTTACATACTGTCTGTGCCGATCCAAGGTGCTGTTCAAGAAAGACACCACTAAGAGGCACTGTGTCACTTCCTGTCTACACAAAACGTACAACACTTTGTGCTGTTTTTTTTTTGATGTCAGAACGAGTTCTTTTGAATAGGTTTCTTGACTTCTACTTTGCCTTCATGCACAGGGGATTAGAAATGGTTATCAACTTAGATTTCATGATTTTTTTAAATCTCAGTGGTGGTTCAGTTAGCTCTCTTTTAAAAGACAAAACTACAAACCTGGTAATGTCTTCCATCAGCTGACTGATGAGCTTGTTCCAGATTTCCACCAGCCTCATATCCGGGGCTTTGGCTTGAACTGCTGTCCTCAGCTCAGTGATGTTGGCTTGCTAATAATTGTAGTTTAAAATCAGCAGAAATCAAATGAAACAACTGTGTTGAGCTGAATTTGAAGGGAGAAGAACTTACCAAGCGGTTTGCGATGTAGAGGATGATGTTAACTGAGTCTATACGATGACTGATGTCCTCCCAAAATGACATGACGGCGACGACCGGCTTGGTGTCAGCCCACGGCAAGTAGTAATAATTATTCCCTTTAAATACAGATTTTTTAAAACATGTTACAATAAAATATAAATATTAACATTATATCTTATATTGTACCTTATATGTTATCATATAAACAAATCAATATATCCAGTTATATATTAATGTATATTATATATACAGCTCCGGAAAAAAATAAGAGACCACATCACTGTATTCTGTTCGCTGACTTTGCAATATGTGTCTGTGAGCGTAAAATGTACAGGTTGCTATTCTTTTATGAGCTATTGCAGTTGCAGGTCTGTGTAAAGTAAGAAAGCAGTCCACATTTTTATATATAACTGCAATTCTGTTTTTATAGCAGTGACTCCATGTGTAATATTCCAACAGCTATACACCTGATTCAATTTGCTGATTAGAGGAAACACACCTCAGCAAATGAGAACACCGTGGACTTGTGGACCATATTATTTTAATGACATATTTGTAAAATAATATATGTGTGGTTTGTTACTTCCAGGTCACACTAAGATCATTTACTCCATAAGATAATACAATAATAGATAAAATAATTTACTCCAAAAATGTATGGATTTTTTAAATAAGCAAGGTAAAGTTATAAACTTCAAAGTGAAGTGGTCTCTTTTTTCCCCCAGAGCTGTATATTATATATTACATATGATTACTATCCCATTTTATTATTTTTATATATATATATATATATATATATATATATATATATATATATATATATATATATATATATATATATATATATTAATAATACACACACAGTACTGTGCAAAAGTTTTAGGCAGGTGAAAAATGCTGTAAACAAAGAATGCTTTCAAAATGGAAGTGGCATCTCATTTATTTTCATCAATCAACAAATGCAGTGAATGAACAAAAGAGAAATCTAAATCAAATCAATATTTGTGAACACCTTTGCCTTCAAAACAGCATCAGTTCTAGGTTCACTTGCACAATAGTTTTTGAAGGAACTCCGCTGGTAGGTTGTTCCAAATGCCTTGGAGAATCCAACTACAGATCTATAATCCCATAATCCTACAAAATAATATAATGACTATAATCCTACAAATCCCTGACTTGCAGCAGGTGTACTGTAAGAATTGATGCTGGTTTGAAGGCAACGGTAACACCAAATACTGATTTGATTTAGATTTTTCTTTTGTTCGCTCACTTTGCATTTTGTAAATTGATAAAAATAAACAATCATTATTTATATTTCTGAGAGCATTCTTTGTTTACAGCATTTTTTCACACCTGCCTAAAGCTTTTGCACAGTACTGTATATATATATATATACATATTGATATGATAAATATAGAACAAGTAGCACAACACAATACAATCTCAACAGCAAATCACATGATTATACTCTTGATTTCTTATCTACACCACCAGCTCTTGCTCGCACCCCAGGTTCCTGATGGTTTTACGCCGCAAGATTAGGGACCTCAACAAATTACACAACTGTGCTTTTAGGATAATTTAGCATATACATATGGGTGTGTAATTATTACAGCTTTAGGTAAAATAGCTGCTTCAAGTCAAGTATTTCTAAGAATAACAGAATAATCTCAGTCAAGTGTATTTAGACATTTTCTGTGTTTTGGTTTCTGTGTATACATAGCGTATATATATATATATACATAAAACTGTATTGTTATAAATTATGTATGTGTAAAAGTGCAAACGTTACTAGTTCAACAAATAATTATTTTTGACGCACAGTTTATATATGACAATTTCTGTTTGCCAGTACTGCAGGTAAACATTCATCTGGGATTACTGTTTGAACTATGAATTCAATTTTTCATGAGTTATTATGTAACAGTACACTAATGCAACCAGTTACTGACCATCAAACATGCGTTGTACTGGTGTGGTGGAGGCCAAGGGTTGCAGGTGGCGCTTGGCTTGTTGTCAGAGTTGGCCAATGCTGACTTCAAACTGAATCGGTCTACCGGCTCCTGGATCATTGTGGCGCCAGAACACGGCAGACAGGCAGTGCTTTCTCCTGCGCTTGATATTTCTAAATCAAATCAGCGACTCACTGATGAGGCCGAAGCCCCAATAAAGGTCAAGCACTTAATTAGACAAAAAGTGTGATCGCTAATTTCCAAAAACAACAATACCTGAACAACCAAGATGTCATCGCTTGGTATCGACCAATTTTTCTGCCTTTCCTTCCAATTTAGTCGAAAGTTCCACAAGGACCCTCCCTCTGTATGCTGCCCCTTCCCCCTGGTAGAAACCGAAAATTAGCGTTGAAAATAACAAATTATACATCTAGTGACATTCTGTTGTTCTAATCTATTTTTTAAAGATCATGACAAAGCGAATTAAAATATTAAATACAATAAGTAAAAATCAATCATTTAGCTTAAACGTACTGCTTAACATAATGTAATTAGTTGAACAATTAACGATGCAATTATTTAGTTTCAGTACTTCTACTTGTTGACTATTCTCATCATGCAAAGTTAACATCAATAGTTGCACCTTCTCTATCCCCTGACCATTCATCTGTCCATCTATCCATCCCCCATCTGTCTGTTCAACAATCTATCTCTCTAACCAATTCGCAGCATCTATCTCCCATTCATCTAGCTTCCACTATCCATTCCATCTATCCCTCCTTTTTTTATTCTATCTATCTATCTATCTATTCATTCACAGCATTCGTCTGTCTGTCTGTCTGCCTACCATCTGCCCTCTTTCTTTCTATGCAACGTACATCTATTTCTCTTCTGTCCATCCATCTATCCATCCACACATTTTCTGTTTTATCAATTTCTCCATCTATTTTCATTCAGCCCATCTACCCATCCATCAATCCTTCCCATTCTTTTTTCTATCTATCCTCGGCCCACCATCATCTATATCTATCTATCTATCCATCCATCCATCCATCCATCCATCCATCTGTCCTTCTTCTGTCCGCTCTGTCTGTCTATCTGTTCACCTTATTGAGTTCTCATAAGTTCTTGCCTCTGGTACAAAAAACTGAATATTAATTTGAGATGAACCAAGCTCGTCCTTGCTCCCCTTTGTCATTTTGATGAAAATCTAAGCCATCAGCTGTAAACTTGTTACCTCCCTTGCCTTCCATAGTTCAGGTCTTCATATGGGTCGACTAGCCCTGTGAACTCCCTCGGGCTGCCGTACAGGTTGATGTAGCTGGGCCCAAACGCAGGCAGGAAGCCCACCTCAGACTCCCCTGTTTCTCCTGGCAGAGCAAGAGAGAGAAATGTCTCTTTATTATAGTGCTTCTTAAAATTGAACCAAGTGAGAGATTAGCTGTGTTGTTGTGTTATGGGAGATGGTATATCATGATGTTAGCACAAAGCACAAAGTTAACTTACAGATGAGAGAACCGCGGGGAATTTAGGGAGTTAGTGGCTCTGGATGAGGGAGCCATAAGATTTTTTTTCTTTTTCATTTTTAGGTTATTGCATGCAAGACCAGGCTTTGTATGTTTGTGTGTTAGCAGTGAAGGAAAGGTGAACTGAAGCAATGATTAAAAGTGCAATCTACTTGGTTTCCTCAGTTGGTGACATTGGGAGAAATTGTGATTTATGAAAGTGTTTGCATGATATGCAACATGCTGTTATGGTATAATAAAACATCTCACAGTATCTCAGTCCTTTGAATACAGTCTATTTGCTGTACTTATGCGATATTAACTAAGAATGACTAATGAGTAGCATATATTTCAACAAATAAATAATAGGTAAAACTATACATGCTAATAATAGATGCTGCTAAATAAAAAAATATTTAGATTCTACATTATTATATAACATTACAATGATAGTAAAATCATATATATTCTTGGGTCCAAATATATAATGGTCTTGTTTTTCTTAAACAAATTAAATTATTACATTTACAAACTGTTTATAGTTAAATATAATATTTTTTGCAATATTTTAGGTACTTTTACCTGTTAAAGAAAAATTATTTCTAGATTTTATATATATATATATATATATATATATATATATATATATATATATATATACACATATATATATATATATACACATATATATATATATATATATAAAATTGGGCCCCTACTATTATTATTATTATTACTGTTACTAATATTATTATTATTATTATTATTACATCAAATTGGCTTCATACCCAAAGAGTTACAGAGACACTGTGAGCAGAACTCATTTAACCTTTTATGTGCTGGGAAACTCAGTTCCTGGATGGTCCTCTGGCAGTGCAGGAGAGAACACAGGCATTAGTCATGTCGTTTGCACCACTTAAAATAACATTTTATAGGGCAACATCATTAAAAAAAAATTCCATACAAGATATTCCAGCATTTTCAGGAAAAAAAAGAGAAGACTAAAACCTAAGGTAAATGCCTAGGAGGGAGCACTGCCTTTACCTTCCACTTCGCCACCAGAGGACGCTATTTTGGCCAGGTTCAAGTACGTGGTTCCAACAGCGTCGTTCCTCGTCAGGCGATCCCTGGAGTGGGGGAGGGATGGAGAGAGAGTGAGAGAGTAAATGAGAGAGGAGTTGGACGTAATGCAGCTACGGCTCTTCTCAGATTTTCCACAGTTCCATCTGTGTACTCCGCCTGGCCTTTAGTGGAGGAATGTGCTGCTGTGGTGTGAGGGAGGAAGGGAGGCAGGACCAGTGCTGATATGACTCATGCTCCCGGTCGGAATCCACCCAAACTCCCCCCACACCATTTTTTGTTTTGGACGGAATCACTAAAAACTATGGTTGGAACTACAGGGGCCCTGAAAAGGACACAAGCTCCCTTGAAAGCCTCCTCTGAGACGTTTAGGGAGAAATAAAAAAAAGCGCTAGCCTTTATCCACCTTTACAGGTCGTATTTTATTTTCTGTACTGTATGTTTGGTGTTTGATCACTCAATTCTTTATATTTTTCAAATACTGTCGTCACTAAATAACACAGTTCTGTGTCATGCGGTGCTGCACTTGAATACCTTGGAATAGCCATTATCTGAACATGGCATTCAAGTGAAAGAAAACAGGCTTAATTCAGTATTTCAGGGAGGTTTCTGGAAAGTCCGAAGGTCAAAATGAAAGCAACTTCAAAAGTTAATCTCTGCTATATACTTTACAATGATACAGAGAGACGAGACGACATGGCTCCAGTTTAGTTCAGGGACAGACCCTCGGAGGGAGATGCTTCAATCCCACACACCACCACTTACATTGGCGAACCAGAACCCAAACCTGGTGATCCAGTGATGCTTACAGTGTTCTTATTGTGTAGCCTAGAGTATATATGAAGTGTTATTGGCGGTATTATCTGCCTGCAGTAGATAGAATAGTTTAAAGAGCAATATTGATTTTGATGATTGAACAATATAGTAATAATACATTGCCTGACATTCTTTTATTTTCAGAAAGACAAAATCTGACCAATATTGATTGGGGAAGTACTTTGCTCAGGGGTGCCTCAGTGCTACCTGTACCCCTGTGGGACTTGAATCGGCGAACACTGCTCACGAGTGGAACCATTACTGGTTTTGGATTTGAAATGACCAACCTCCGATCACAGGAGGGTACCTCGCTCATGAGTACCTCAGTGATACCTTTATCGGTCCGGGATCTGAACTGGTGACCCTCTTATCGCAGGAGGGGATCTTGCTCCCAAGCGTCTCAGTGGTACCTTTACCGGTCCTATGATTTCAGAAGGTCATCTTGCTCCTGAGTATCTCAGTGGTACCTTGGCTGGTCTAGGATTTGATCCCGCAACCCTCCTAACATGGAAGCGGACCTTGCTCATGGGTATCTCAGTAGTAACTTTACTGGTCAGGATTTTAAACCAGAGACGCTCTGATTACAGAAATTGAATTGATGGACCTCCATTCACAGGAGGGTACCTCAGCGGTACTTTTGCCAGTTCAGGATTTGAACCGGTGACACACTGGTCGCAGAAAGCTAAGTTGTTCAGTTGTACCTTTACTGGTGTGCAATTTAATACAGAGACCCTCCGACCACAGAAGTGTATCTTGGGTAGCTTTGGGTATGGGTATCTTAGTACTACCTTTACTGCACAGGATATGAACTGACAACCCTCCAACCACTGTACGGTACTCATGAGTACCTCAGTGGTACCTTTACCAGTGTGGGATTTGATGCATACATTTGCATGTGACTGGAAAACAGGGTTCCCCTGAACGCCACTGTGTAATCTGAACTGTGCTAAGAACTGTGTTGCAACTGTGTGTGTATGTAGGTGTGTGTGAGGGCAAGCAACTCACCAATCGAACACGGTCAGTTTGATCCGTTCACACATAGAGGGAAACTGTAGATGGAAAAACAAAACTCTCATATTCCAGAAAAAAACAACAAAATGGAAAAGTGATTGTAGAAAATTTGACCGAGCCTTACTACCTTAACTTGCAGATTCAGCAGCTGGTTCCATTCTGGATTTGCGTTTTGCTCGATGATTTGTGTGCAAAGCTGAGAATTAGGCGAAGACCACAACAAAGTTGAGACTAAAGCTACACAAAAAGCAAAACTGAAGATGAACAAGGGCTTTTACCTTCTTGCCGGCGAACCAGGCCTCGACAAACGGGTCCACTAGGTTCTTTTTGTTGCTCTCCCCTCCGAAAGCTGCTTTCAGGGACTGCGCGATGGAGTCGTCCACTGGGAAAAGAGCACGAAATGTTACGAACGGCGTCGGTCAGTTATGAGGGTACGTAGAAATAATGTGTTTGACGCAGCGGGAGCTCGACCGATATGGAGTCATACTGATCTTGATCATTTTAAAAAGTCAGTAACGATGCATCGGCTGATTCTTTTTCATTTAAGAAACACGAACCCGTGCAGAGCAGTGCTTGGGGATGGTGTTTTGCACAGGACTGCCTCAGAAGTAAGCACCGGGACTGAAAGAAGAGGATGAAAGGTGACGGAGAGATGGCTCACTCACTCTGCGGTATGTCCTCCGCCCGGAACACTTTGAGCTGTAAGGTGACCCATCTCAGCGCAACACCAGCCGGCAGCAGCAGGTTACTCTCCACATCCTCACTGTCGCTGTCCCTATCCCTCTTTTCCACCTGTCCAGTCATAAAAGGGGAGACTTGGAATGAGAAGTGCTGATTGCCAACAGGCAAAGCAGACAACTGTCTGGGGCCCCGGGTCAGCCGTGTGACCCCCAAGAGCTGACAAACTTAAAGCTTTAAGCTTATCTCAGAGTTAAGCGTTCCTCTTAGTGTTCTTAGATGAACCATATAACTTCTCATTTCTGGTCCACGCATGGCGAGTTTTAAAAAGAAGTGATAAACTGCACTCATTTGCTTCACTTTCAATGAATCAGATGTAGCTGATTTTACAATATTGCAAACATACAATATTTGCATGTTTAATTTTGAATTTAGTTAAATTTACTTTATGTAATAGTGAACTGTATGTAATATTTGCACATTTAATTTATTCATTCATTATCTGTACCGCTTAAGCCTTACCAGGGTCGTGGGGACTGGTGCCTATCCCGGGACTATGAGTGCGAGATTGCGAGCGAGAGCTGGTTGTGTTAAGGAAATTAAACAGCATAATCATGCGATTTGCTTTTGAGGTTGTAGGGTGTTGCACTGCTTGAGCTTATGTATTTATATAACTATTTCTATAACCATTTTTATAAAACATTTCTGCATTTCTGCAATAGCTTATTTAACTCTTTCTAAAATAACTTTTATGTCAATAGTTAACCTTTTAAAGGCCAAATTCACTAATTTTGTCGTTTATGACATATCATCTCTTTAATAACTAGTTTTTAATGGCTGATTTTACTAATCATGAGGATGTATAACCTTCTTTACAATGAAAATAAGTTATTTTATATTATAAATATAATGTTCTTGTCATGGCACCCCCTGGATTTTACTCCAGTCGCCCACCGGAGGGCTCCCCTGTCCTGTCTTGTCTGTCTAGTGTGGTATGTCTGTCAATTCCCTCTGTCCTACCCTGGGTGTTTTGTTTGGTTAATTAGTTTAATTATATATTACACCTGGCTTACTTCTTTGTTCCCAGTTTCTTGATCTGTTTGTTTTATTGGGTCCTGCTTTAGTCCCTGCCCCCATCTTACCCTGTTCTGTTAATCGATTCGTTTAGCATTTACTGAGTTCGATTCCTATTCAGGCCCGTCTTTCGCTTTTGTCTGTGTCAGTCCACCATTACTCTACCCAACGTTCTGTGTTTGGTGTGTTTTCTGAAGAAGATTTTAGTTTGTTTCGAGAGCATCAAGCCAGTTTTTTTGATTCAAATAAAATCTTGCATTGGTACCAGGAAGCCTGATGCCTCACCAGCGTTTGTGACCATTCGTTTCAATAACCCCATTTAAAAATATTAAATTATTTTACTCTTTTTTACACCTTTACTGCACCATATAACCTTTTCTTAGATGAAAACGGCCTATTTCTGCCATTTATTCTAAATATAATTTCTTTCAGTAGCTAAACCTCAAATTTCCATTATCAAAACTGTTATTTGTATCCTAAACTACCCTTTTGACCAGGATAATAAGCACAGCCACCTTCTTTATCTGCATCTACTGTGATAATGATCCAAACAGAACCCAGCATGTGTCCCAACTCACTCGGAATAAGTTTGCAGACAGAATTTGGGAACAAAAAAACTCACCGGAGGGTCGTCCCCCGTGCCCAAAATGAACATGCTGACTTTCAGGTAACCTTTAGCCCCTGAGCTCGAGTCGTCGGGGTCGTTGAGGAGCAGCCACTTCCTCATAATGCAGTGAGCTGAAACCGGAAAAAAACACACAAACCAAAAAAATAGCCACATACTTTCATAAAGGTTTACGTTTAAAAATGCATGTCAGATCATACCCGGTTCATCGTAGACGTAGCCAACATCAATCTGTGAAAACAGTAGAAAATGATTACTTTTGAGAACGAATGGATATGAATATTTTTTTAAATAAAGGACAAAAAACTCAAATGAATGAATGAATAAAAATATAGAAGTACCTTAAACTCTCCCATGAGGCTGTCAGCACGGAGGCACGATGAGTTATACACCTGGAGAGAATGAGAATATTATACATATTGCATTACTTTATTATATTACATTTCTGTATTTTTACATGAAGTTCTTTGGCCTTAACACAAAAATTATAATGTTTTGGTAAGGCACAGATGAAAACAATATTACATATATTACAGTTGTAAATAAATCTTAGATTACCAATTGTGAACAAATCAATTTACCCGGATGCTGATGTGTTGATCGAAGAGCTCAGAGGGCAACATGTGAATGTTATAGAAGAACATCTGAGAAGAAATTAAAAGCCAGAATTTCAACAATATAATGCATTTAAATTATTCTGGTCACCTGTCTACAACAAGAGCAAAACAGGCTATCAAGGAATATTTCTCACATGAATTTATAAAATATTGTATAAAAATGTTGTTCTCATCTTAAAATTACTCTACTTAGGCAGTAAATCATGGTTAATGTTTTATATATTACATTATAGAATAATTATTTATGTTGCAAGGGAATACATTTAGCGAATTTTCATGTTACATATTTGGATGCGAGTCCAGAATAAAGTTAGCACCTCGTCAAAAAACGGGTTATTCCCTCGCTTGATGCGAGTCCTGTGGGTCTCTCCGCACACATGCACCTTAACGACGGGCTTGATGTTGTTTCCGGACAGCTGGCGAGCCTCGATGATGCGAACCCGGATCTATATCAACACATGAAGCTCTTTAGGGGTGCACGAAGCAGCATTTTTGATAATTCTACTCAAATGTTGAATTGAACAGTGCAGGTCTGAAGATTATTTTTTATTGTAAAGAGTTAAGACCTATATTTATTCTCTATACAGATTCTATTTTTAACAACACATGAAAGACAATGCATCGCTTGATATAACACTTTTGATTTCTAAATGTTAACACCAGTCACAGCCCTGATAATGATTTTAATCCTTTTTATTTTTAGACACTATGGGCAAATTTCCCGGTTGAGGATTAAGCCTAGTCCTAGACTAGTTCTGAGTTTGAATTGAGAATCTCCATTGGTACTACAAATTAGTCCAAGACTAGGCTTAATCCATGAGCGAGAAACCAGCCCTATGTTTGGGCATAGTGTTCACTTTGTGTATTTATTCTTATTTTATAAACAGACCAAAATACATAAAAACAGAACACAGAATAGAACAGTGTCTTTACTTTTGATCTTTAAAGCTTATTTTGGACATCTTTCTTTTATTCCTTTATTTAGACAGAGAGAAAGGCATACCGACTGAAACAAAGATCGTAAACATAGATAGAGATAGATAGATAGATAGATAGATAGATAGATAGATAGATAGATAGATAGATAGACAGATAGACAGATAGATAGATAGATAGATAGATAGATAGATAGATAGATAGATAGATAGAAAGACAGATAGATAGACAGACAGACAGACAGATAGACAGACAGACAGATAGATAGATACACAGATACACAGACAAACAGACAGATAGAGCGATAGATACATAGACAGACAGACAGACAGACAGATAGATAGATAGATAGATACACAGACAGACAGATAGATAGAGCGATCGACAGACAGACAGATAGAGCGATAGATACACAGACAGACAGACAGACAGATAGACAGATAGATAGATAGATAGATAGACAGATAGATAGAGCGATAGACAGACAGACAGACAGACAGACAGACAGACAGATAGATAGACAGACAGACAGATAGATAGAGCGATAGACAGACAGACAGACAGACAGACAGATAGACGGACAGACAGACAGACAGACAGACAGATAGACAGATAGACAGATAGATAGAGATGGCTCTGATCAGATACCCAGTATTACTATTATTATTGGATAGATCAAAAATTTCCAGAAACTGTTCTGATTTTCTTCATTTTAGTTTACTCAAACAACAGTAACTGCAGTAAATGCAACACGCAATTCCTCTCTGCACTGTAGGTAAGCAGAAGTCTTTCTTATGCATTCTTCTTCGGCAGCAAAACCACTTGAATCGTACTCTAAAAGACCGATTAATCAGATGCAGACACATCCGCACATGCCTTAAACTCAGACCTCGTTGAAAGTTGCTTTACCTGGAAGTCCTGGGGTTTATTGGATAAAGGGCGGTTCTGTTTTCTGGTCCTCATTAAGAGCCTCTGGTTTGTTTGAGCCGGGGAAGGTAAACCACCCGCGTCGGCATGATCTTCATCACCTCCATCTCCACCTGATCGTATGGAATAAAAATGACTTTTTTTTGTTTTACTCTTTCCTATTACTATGTATGAGAAGGCATTCAAATATGCAGTATTTATGGGAAATCCTGCAGAAAGCTATTTGGCTGAAGTTGTAAATATATTTATTCATTATCTAAACCATTTAATCCCTATCAGGGTTGTGGGAACCAGAGTCTATCCTGGGACTACAGCCGCAAGGCAAGGGCAGACACCAACACACCACAGAGCACACATAATCACCCCAACACACTCACGGACACATCTACGAGACAACTTAGTCACCACGAGTCACCAGTCATCCTACAGTATATGATTTTGGACTGTGAGAGGAAATCCTCGAGAACACAGAGAGAGCACGCAAACTCCACATAGACCCCACAGGCCGACCCAGGGACCAAAGTCAGGACCTTCTTGCTGTGAGGCGACGGCGCTAACCGCTAAGCCGCCATGCCGCCCACGGCAAATACAAGCACACACATTTTATCATGAAATACTAAAACCATCCAATAGAATTTGTCTGTAAAGTATTTTTAAAAAAGCACAGCTTGGTGTTTATGCTGTAAATGTGCCAAGCAAAAAAGGTCTATTTCCTAAAATGTAAATTATGCAAATTATGAGTTTCACTGGATCACTGTCAGCAACAAACAAGCACTAACTAAATGTGAAAGATGCCTCATATTTATCTGCACTATCAAAAAAGGACCGCTGTAGATATTGACCGAATGTCACATTTCCTTCATTTTGTATTCAGAGTAACAAAGCAATTATTTTAATGCCCACTAAATTCTAAACATCTAGCTACAATAGTGACAA
This sequence comes from Distichodus sexfasciatus, assembly GCA_032718565.1. Taxonomy (NCBI): domain Eukaryota; kingdom Metazoa; phylum Chordata; class Actinopteri; order Characiformes; family Distichodontidae; genus Distichodus; species Distichodus sexfasciatus. The sequence continues at coordinate 527,764 of JAVGVS010000090.1, read as the reverse complement.
TGATCACAATGACATACACAACAGCTTATATAACATGATACATAACATCTTTAAGAGTGAACAATTAAATGTCAATTCATGAACAATTGGTGTGAGCATTATAATAATAACTTTGCTGCAAATTAAATTCTCAATGTACAGTAACAGCCAAAAAATTGTGGTCAGGACTAGGGCCAAAGCTACAGAGATCCTTTTTTTTACTCTCAGTTCAGAATGGTTTGACTGGTTTGAGCTCAAATGGAAACTTGACCATTGCTTTTGGGCCTGGTACAGGACGTGACATTGTGTTTTGAGAAAATATTGATGTAGGGTAGGCATGTCCAATCACGGGCCGAGGTCGGATTTTATACTTCCTGTCTTAAACCACATATCGTTATTTTTGTGACAAAATTATGAGCACACAGTGGAACATTCGCGAGCAAAATCTCCTGTCCTTTTTTACACACTTGACTATGCGTTCACGCTTGCTCGACTTGGTGCTGGGCTAGAAATATCAGAGTCGTGTAGAGTCGCGTCCATTCACTCCACTGGCCTGTTTCTAAATAGCAAAGAAGAGTCACACAGCCTCTGGATAGTTGCCAGAAGTAAGTAAATACTGTCAGTGCAGTAGATCTGCAGCACAACTGATTGTTTGGGATGCACTTTCAAAGATGTTGAAATAATCACATTGTACATTATTCACACATTCGCATAAATTTAACGAGCGTGAAACTAGAGTTGAGCGCGAGCGTCGAGTGAGGGTGGAAGGCTTGTCACACTCAGTTCGAACTGAGTGTGAAACAGTAAAATAAAAACACTTTGTTGGGAGGACTCTTATTTCATAAGTTCATACATTTTGACTAGACTGACCGCACCCATAGACTTAGGTGTCGAAAAACCACTGTCTGCAAATGACAAATGAAGAAATGCAACTTAATTTGTTCTTAAACAACGGCGAGGTTTCCCACAAAAATTGTGGAAAACTTGTGGAGCAGCATTCCAACGGGGATTAACCCGTCTGTTTCGTTAGTTTCTCAGGAACAACAATGATATTCCTGGGTCAATTTGAAAGTGTCAGAAACCAAAGAATCAAAGAACATTGTTTATGTCTCATTATTAACTCAATTATTAACCATTTCAATCAATATTTGGTGTAATGGTGTTATTTACCTCTCATAGATCATGGTTTAATGAGGATAATTCACTCGTTTTTCATTTAAAAATGCATTTAAAAACTTTTTTCAATGTGCATTGGGAAGACGTATATATAAAACACAATAGTTTTACATGACATTGATTATTTTAAATCCAAACTGACCCAAACAGTATCTATGTAATATAAACATGCAGGAAGGGGCAGGGGTTTGCACATATGTCAAATGAACTATTTTTATTTTATATGTTGACTACCCTTATTAAGCCAAGCACAAGAAGTTTCATGCTGAAAAAATACTTTAAACCTTTTTTGTTAGTTTTTAAATGGATCAATTTGACCCGCAACATGACAGGAGGGTTAAAGCAACGCTGAAAACAAAAACAAAACGCTTTCAGCTGGTACTGATTTGAATTGCTCCTTATATATTTTGGGCCGTGAAGTTTGGTCAACAACTAAATGTCAACTGGAGCCGACCTACCTGCAGTTCCCACCATGCCGGCATCTTGTTGGTCGTTGGGGTTCGGAGGAGCGTTGGCTGGTGGTTCATACCCGATGACCAAATCAATAGTTGCCTACAAGTGAACATTGGAAAGGTTTAAATCTAAATTTCATAGTGTTGCTCAAAAGTATAATATCATCAAGGACTGCTAATAAAAACTAAGATGACTTAGGAACACTTACTCCAATGTTCTGCCCACTTTCACTGACCAGCGGCAAGTTTTTGGAGGGGAGTGACTTCACTTGACCACTAGCTAAGTCTTTTAGAGAAACCTTTGCAGAGCCAAGAAACCTGTTTTAAAAGATCGGACACATTTTATAACATCTACAGGACAGGAAAATGCACCTCAAGCCTAAAACAGTGTGATAAGCCTTCAAATTATTGCAAGAGTGAATTATTGCATGGCATGGTACTTCGAGACCGCTGCCAAGGCATTGCTTTTTTTTTTGGGTAACACAGGAATGCCTAGCTCTGCTGAACGCTGCAGGACGTGAAGGCCAAAGGAAACAGCTGAGATTTGGCACTCCCAGAGTTGTAAAAAAAAAAAGGCTCATAAACCACAGAGCGACTCACGAGAGCCGATATCCTCGAGATCCTGGAGAATAGCCCTCTGGAGGCTTTGTAGTTTCAATGACGAAGTGACGTGTCGGGTGAATGGGAGTCCTCCTCCCAATGCAAATACGCTCAGCATTCTCACCGCAAGCATAAAAGCATTCACAGGTCCATCAGTTGGGAGTGTTTTTTTTTTTGTTTTTTTTACCAAAACAGTTCCTCCTCAGAGGGAGGATTTGTCATGCGATGCTGTGTAAAGACTGAGTTTGCTTGGGCTAAAGCAAGCACATTATACTTGGATACAGCAACATACATCCATTGGAAATTGACAGGATGGTTTGCTTTGGGCGCACATTTTAATGAATTGATGTTCTGGCTTCATCTAATATTTATTTACACCCATCAGGATGTGTTTTCCAAGAGCTGGATGCCAAGAGTTGGACAAAGGGTGTGGTTAAAGGCTCGGAGCCAGAAACAAGAGGTTGATGTTGGTTTAAAGGCACATATTATGCAGTTAGTCTCACTGTGGCACTGCGTGAGTAAGCTGTGAGTAAGCTCTGAACAAGAAAAGTGGTTCAGTTTCTTATTCCCACTCTACAGTCCAGAATTCATTATTTTCAGCAGTACTAGAGTACCTACATTCCTTAATAAGAACGTTTTTAAGCACAGCCTTCAGGTACCACTGAGAATCTGATCAGTCCCGTTTCTACAAAACATTTCAGCACAGACCAAAATGATCATCAGTGGTTAGTGCAGGGAATGCGTGGGACAGCAGAATGCCACAAAAGATGTTTGGGAAATGATGCCTGTCTACTTTCCTGTTCTGACTTTGCTGTGTTTTAAAAAAAAAAACTCTCTAAGAATATGCCATGGGCAGTGGAATTGGGAGCAAACTTGGGCAGCGTAACCAATGATCCATGACAGTATAAGAAAAAGTCTCGACTGCACCCTCAAAAACAAACATTCCGTGCACTTTCCTGGTTGTGTGTACATAATTAAGATTCTATTCTTGAGGTAATTCATGGTAGACTGTCCTATTAATCCTAAGTCATTTCCAGTACTCTTAGTGCTTTCTATAGTCTCTGGCTAAATATCATCACTGCTGATAAAATCAACCGAATCATTTTGTAGCAATTTTACACTGTGATTTATAACAGTCAAACGGTGTTGACGCCAAATCAGATTGGAAAACCAACCTAAGCTGTGTTTTGGACATTTTACCATCCATCCAGAAGTGGTGAACAACCAGATGACCATCCTGAACCAACATAAAGTCAGTATAGAATGACATTATACAGTATTTTAGTCTATACTGGTAAACCAGCATAAAAAGGGCTACATCTGCAATACAGGTCAAAATGTTTGGAGATGTAGGACGAATTGGTGATATTTTCGCAAACAATGATTATGATAGGACTTTCTGTTTCACAGAACTGACAGAAAATTGCAGATAATCAAATAGGAATTGTTAGAAGATGGGTATAAAGAAGGAGTCTATTTCTCAGCAGTCTAGTCCTCCCAAAAACAACATTGAAGAAGATATGACATGGAAATGGCATTCCAAATCTAGTACCATAGCACTCTTTCATCAAAAAGCTTGCCATTGTTTCCTCTTGGCCAGAACTTTGACACTGGACTATCATCATGTTGCAGACTCTTTCCTGTCTCTGTCCAACTGAGTTCCACCCTAAGAATACATGCTTTATGTGACTAATGCTATTTCTGCAGCGCATGCTGCAGTCTAAAGCAAACATTAAAGATAACCCAGATATTTAAGAGATGGTGAACAAAGACGTGGGGGCATATAAGATCGTTTAAAAGAGGAGAACGGGCCAATGACAGCCAGGTTGCGTATCTCCATTCTCCGTAGCTAAAACTGCATTCAGAAAGTTTCTGACAATAAAGAATCCACATGAGCTCAATGAACCTTATTCATTCCCCCTTTAAAAATCATGACTTTTACAATAGGAATTCCAACCAAATCTGGGCAGGCTTAAATTGGTGATAATGGAACGGGGACTGACATTCAGTAGTAAATGTAGGATCCCTTAAAAACAGCTCCGCCAAAAGACCACTGTTTGCACATGCAAATATAATGATATCACTGGATTAGCATTTTGGGTCACAGTCGGCACACATTTCTCTCCGTCGCTTCATCTGCAGAACAAGTCTGAACGTGGTTTGATGGGTGTGTTTCCTGCTTGCATGGGGCCAACAATGTGGTCTTGAGACACACCTGAGACAGATAATCCTTTAGTTTCCCAACATGATGATGTTATTGAACAGTGTAAAACAAAAGAAACTACCCCCTATGATGATAGTTAAGGACTAGTCAAGCTAATTGTGAAATGTTAGTTTGAGGCTAGTCAGCTGAGCATAAAAATGATTACAAACACTGGTGGTTTAAATCTGTTCAATCGGGTCAGTGGTTCTAAACATTAGTGGTTTAGTTCTGTTCGTGCTAGCCAATAATTCTGAGAATGGGTCATTTGATCTGGATAAGCAAGTCAGTGATGCCAAACCTTATGGGATTGGTCCTTGCCATGCTAGCCAATGGTTCTGAAAATCGGTTAAGATTGGTTTTGATTATGGTCAAGCAATCGTCAGTTGTTCCAAACATTCTTAATTTGGTGCTGGACAAGCTATTCAGTGGTTCCAAAAATGGTAGTTTGGTTTTGCTAATACTAATACTAATCAAGAATTCTGAAAATTGGTAGTTTTTTTCTGGTCCAGCTAGAAAATGGTTCCAAGCATTGCCATTTTGGTAGTGGTGAAGCCAGTCAATGGCTCTATTTTCATTCTGCTTAAACTAGTCAATTGTTCTGAAATCAGTAGTTGGATTCTAGTTGGAAGCAAGTCAGTGGTTGCAAACATTTTTGCTTGGTGCAGGTCAAGCTAATTGCGGTTGCAAACGTTGGTGTTTTGGTGGTTGTCAATCTAGTCAATAGTTCAAAAGTAGTTTGGTGCCTGTCAAGCTAATCAATAATACAGATGATTGCTAGTTTCCTGTTTGTCAAGCTAGTCAAATGTTCCAAAATTTGGTAGATGGATGCCAATCAAGCTGTACAAAGTTCATAAACATAACTTTCTGTTCACATGTACAGTGAGTCTTTCTGGACCACTTTAACAAGGTAACAAGTTAAAACCAGCTAGCTTTACCAATCTCTTTTCAGCATGAACCACATGCCATTATTAGTCCCACTAAACACCAGCATACAGTGATGTCATCTCTGAGAAGTTTCACGAGCCTGAGCCATAAGACATAATCACAGTTGTGTTAACTTTGCAAAGACCATAAAACCCTTCTGAAATCTGAATAACTTTTTATGTTCCAAAGAAATCTGTTAAGGGCTCTTTAAAATGCTTTATGCTAACTCCCAGTCCAACACTCCTAAACATCCTAATGACATTATATGTTGTTGCCATGCAACTGATTTGATTATGAGGTCTTGTGTTTTTTGAGATTTTTGAGAGCGCTGGAACGCAGACCTCTGGAGAGACTGACTTACTTGTCTTTTCCAATAGTCTCAAAGTCTTTCACAATCACATCGATGAAAGAAGAGGAGTCGAGGGGGGAGCCCTTCAAATCGAACTCAAGCGTCTGAGAAAAAATAAAGAGATAACTCTTCATAAGCAAGATTCATTTTGGGGTTTTTTTGGTCAAAGAAGTAGATGCAGGCATCAAATTGGATGTTCACTTTTATAAAAAATGGACAAAGTAAAAGCCTAAACTTCCTCTTTAAAAGCCAGTGCAGACGTACCTCTTTCCACACGGGGTTGACGTCACTATTGATGGATCGTGTTTTCTTGGTTTCCCCTAAAGAAAAGCAAAAAACACTGCAGTTTTTATAACATCAAATGTACCGTGCATATATAAAGGAGGCTTTATGCTTTTGTTGAAACATTTGACACATGATTAAAAGCTTTTTTTCTTTTCCAACACATAAAGACTAAGATGTAGTTTTGAGACAAGTGACACTGGACTCACAACATATAAATATATGTAAATATATGTAATAAATATGAATATTAATAGTCCATGTGCAATACTATTTTACTCAGTATTTCAGCAGTAGTCCTCTTAAGACACGTAGTAGTGTAAAAGGTAGATAATACTAATGCAAATGTCTTATTCAGCACGTGTATTTGCATCGTATCTTTCTAAATGATGCTTGAAGTGACTCTATATGTACTATTTTAGGTGTTAGGTAGAGGTAAGAGGTGCTCAATAGCATTAAGTTTTACATCTTCTTAAGTCCTAAATGCATTTAGTTTCCATTACAGGTGTGCATTAGACTTCCACTTCAGCTTTAAGTCAAGTATGAGCACAATAAACGCGTAATAAATATGTAATATCAGCTTAATGGCAGTTTATAACAACATTTAAGCCTCTGAACCACTAAAAACGCACAATATATGCATTAATAATTATTTACCTTTGAACACTACTGATGTGATGGGATCCGGGTTTCCAAGCTTCTTTTTAGGAAGACCTGAAGCAGACTCAACTACAACACGCAACATGGCTTAAAAAAGAGTAAAAGAAAAGAAAAGAGATCCAGAGGCGTTTTATTCTATCATAATAGTTCGGAATTTTGCTATTCAGGAACACCTCCCTCTGTCCACTCAAAGTGAGTGTGTCTGTCTGTGTCCCATTACAGAGTGAGTGAGTGAGTGAAGAGGGTGGGGAGTTTGCAACACACACCGCACTACCTGTTCTGACAGGATTATATAGATATGATTTTAATTCTATTTACGTGCATAGCACGCGTGGTGTTGTTGTAAAGTTCATTTTGCTTAAGTATTGTTTAAGAGGCATATGCGAATCGTATTTTCCAAGAGAACCGCAAGAAAACTACAGATCAAATTTCAGTTCTAAGACACGGTTCTCTGGCCCCATCTGGAGGGGAGATCTAGCATTCAGTTACCTAAAATTATTAGATAATGAGGTTTGTCAAATAATTATTTGTGTAAAATGATAAAAACAAACCCCACATAAAATCCAGCTTGATGCCTCTTCTTATTGTATATTATATTTGCAATTAGACAAAAAAAAATAATGACACGAAATTCATTTTTTCACATCAAATACGACATCAACACTGCATTAAAAACAGCGACGATTGGAAACGTCCAAGTGCACCGAGTTAGCACTTCGCGTCCTTTATTTGAGCAACTTCTTATTAAGAACAGAGTCCGAAACTTAAGACAGCGCCACCCATCATTGTGTTGATGTCCACACTGAAACAGACATTATAGCGGTTTTATTGGGTTTACGGTTAAAAAGTAACAAATGAGTCTGTACACGGTCATTAAATATAACTTCATAGATTAAATTACAAACCGTACAAATCATTGATCGATTTGTCATATTATAATACATCATAACAGATACAAACACACACAAAAATATTGTCATTAGGGCGTCGTCTCCTACAATGTACTGTTTTTAGACAAGAGCAAAACTCGGTAGCTAGTTTGCTAACTAGTGCCAATGCCCGCTGACTAATGCTAACCCCCCTCAGCAGTTCATGCTAGCGGTAAATTGAATGTTATCGTAAATTAATATTACCTTTCGGGAACCATAGCCAGTTAGCAAAATCATCACTGTTTCATCACATGATGCGATAAACTGCATAATATTACTACATTATGCAGTTTATTGCATAATATAGTAATATTATGCAATGTATCGCATCCAGCATTGCTATAGTAGTAGCCTCAATTGTATTTTCCACTAGCTTAGGCTAATGTCCTTCAGTACTTGATGCTAATGTATTTTCCACTTAGCTTAGGCTAATTTCCCTCAGTATTTAGCTAAGCATGATTTTAAGTTGCCATAGCGGAAATTACAGCTACTGCAAAATAAGCTAGTTGTTACAATGCCATTCCCAAAGGTGCCCTAGCAGATGCTAGAAATAAGTTAACAGAAATAAGAATTAGCTAGCAGAAATTATAATTATTTAGCAAGTTTGTAGCTAACTGTTTCTTAGCTAATGATTATTTCCACTAGCACGTGATCCAAAAAAGCCTAGAAATGGACCATTAGCCAGCGGAAATTTGCATTAGTTAACATGAATCATGACTAGTTAGCATATTTGCTACATAACGCTTACTTCCGCTAACCAACGCTAAATTTCATCTCCATTTCATGACAACGTGCCATACTGTGATTCGCAAAGGTGCCATAACAGAAATAATTACAAAGTAGTTAGTCAGCCTGCTACCTAATGCTAATTTCCGCCAGCGTTGGATAACACCACACCAGACAGCTATTTCCAAAGGTGTCCTTGGGGAAATGATAAGTAGGCAGTGGGAATTTTCTAACACTAACTTATGGTAACTTCGGTCAACGCTTGATGCTAATATGACCCACCATGTCTACCATAAAATGGCCTAACTGGAATAAGCTAGCAGAAATGACCATTAGCTAGTGGGAATTATAGCTAGTCATCAAAACAGCGATGGAGGATTGCGCTTCATTCTTGGTTCAACACGCTACACTCGGGCTGCATAACATGACTGGCCCTGCCCTGATTTTTACGCCAGGATTTATTTCTATTATACAGAGAAAAGAATTCATTTGACAAGACTGTTTGTGACTGCAGGTTCAGTCGCAAATTTCCTCGCTGTAGCTGGTTCATGCTGCTGATTTCTGACTCCTCTCGATGGCCATCCGCTCCAGCCTCTCGGTGTAGAATCCGTTGAAGTCCAACCTGTGCAAAAAGAAGACAAGAAAAAGCTGAATATGCAACAGCGTTTCTATGTTATAGTGGGACGGACGTTACTGCGATGTGAATGATTATTATTTTTAGAACCTGTAGATGATGTTGATCATGCTGTGCTCGCAGTCGTTGGTGCTGTAGAGACTCAGCTTGTCTAGTAGGTCCAGCAGCAGAGCGCTGAAGTTGCTGTCAAACTTGCTGATGGCCGCCTCGAAGCCTGAATCAGACTGCAGCGCGTCTGTGTGCTCAGCTGAACCCTGCAATAGTGGATGATTTTAAAATGAAAAAACAAATAACTGCTGACTAGGATGACACAGTTGATGACTAGTTAATTGGTTATGTTTTTAAATAGACAAAAAGCACATGCATACATTTAAATGTTTTTTAATGTAAAAACAACTGCTGAAACAATTCAGCAATTGAAAAATCAATTAATCAAATTAAACAACTAATCAAACAGTTAATTAGTATAGTTATATATTAGGTATACAATTAGTATTGCAGGATTTTCGATATTAGATGAGTGAACCTTCACTGGTCTCACGATTTGATTGCGATTATCAGGTCAACGATTCAATTCGATATGATATCTCGATGCATCACGATGCTTCCCATCAATTTTTCTTCATTACTTCACATTGCAGCAGACTGGGCATGGATCACAGATCAGGCAGCCATAGTTACTACGGGGTGTTCTTTTTAACTAGAACTTTTATGCCGTAGCCAGAAAATCTAGCCTGGATTTTATTGGACGGTAGTGCAAAGGTAGTGACCGTACCTTAGTCGCAGGTCTTTTCTTGTCAGCCTCCTCACTGCGTTCGCTCTGTGTTGGCGGTCCATCTATGGTGCCGTGCTCAAGGGTCAGTCGGCTCAGCTCGGCGTCCATCCTCATGCTCTGTGTGAAGCGCTAGAAAGAGACGGTCACTCGTGAAGTCTATGGGTTTAAATCATAGGATTAGAAAGTGGATGTTATGTGGTTTTTTGCCGTGCACAAACCTGCATGCAGTTGGTGAACATGACGCAGACGGACATGAGCTTAGAGAAGATCTTCAGCAGCTCGGGGTTGGTCAGCATGCAGTCCTTCAGACAGTTGTCCAGGAAGCTGGTGTGGTGGCACAGAACGTCATCGATGTTGGAGGCCTGCCGAAAGGGGGAGGGAGGGGGCATCAGAAAACGTAAATATTGTGAAAATTTGTTTTCATAATTTAAATGAAAAACCGTCATCAATTTTTACTGGCAACAACATTTATTGGCAGCGATATTGGCAAAGATATATTTCCAGATTTGGAAATTTCAGTATTGTGGTTCCTTTTTGATGGACAATGGGTCAGATTACAATAACATGAGATACCAGAGTCCTGTCTCTCATGAACTATCAGCCAGTAACGCCAACTTAAAAAAGGATGGAATTATTACAATACTGACAATGTAGAACAAACAACCCTTTTCATGATATTCTTATTTTTTAGAAAGTGATACAGCATTGATAAAAATGTACCTTTTTAAAATGAACTTACTGAATTAAAAATGTGGGTAAAAAACTTTATAGAAAGGTTTATAACTTTATAGAAAGTGAAATAGCATATATGAAAACCTATTTTTAAATCAAATTACAAAATTAGCAATGCAGAAAAAACGACCTTTTTCACAATAGTCATATTTAGAAAGTGAAATAGCATAGGAATTTTTTTAATTTAAAGTACTAAATTAAAAATGTAGAAAAATTGAAGTTTTCATGATATCCCCCCATTTCTTTTAGAAAGTCAAATAGCATACAGCAGGGGTTTTGAACTGGTTCTGTCCCAGGGACCACCAGTAAGACTTTTTGCCGTCCGCTGTGCACCCATGTGGGGTGGGGGAGTAGACAAATTCGAGACTTGAAAAACTTAAAAACACTTGAAAACACCAAAAAATACACTCTAACAGCAAGAGAACAGAATCGTACAAGGTGGAAGATGCGTAGTACCACATACGATGCTAGGTTTGCCTGTCACGAGAAACTTCGACATAAGTTTCATTATTGAATTACTGAAAAATGACGGTTGTATTTCTACGTGACGGCGCTCTTCAAGATGTTTTGCTATGTTTAGAAGGGGTCCAGGTCGCCTTTTAGTGGATTTACTCAAGTTAAGTTGCGTGTTCTGGAACCAATTACGTATTACTGTATATGAAGACTTACCTTTTTTACAACAAAATGAAAAATATAGGAAAAATGACCTTTTTCCACAACATTCACATTTTGAAGATGCACTAGTATTTCTCTACTCCATACTATAAAAAGAAAGAAAAGAAGAAGGGACTGAGGCTGGGGTTCGGTCCTCACCGATTTCAGGTTGTTCTCCATGACGTGCCACGTGGGCTCCATGACCTCAAACATCATGTAGTACTGGATGTTCTGCACAAAGTTCAGCATGCGCTGCCTGAGGGCAAAGGCGCCGGCAAACCTGGGGGTTGGGAGAGACGACAAGAGGTCATTTAACTTTTCATTTTTAAGGAGTTAGCCACCGTCTGCTTTTCGCCAGGAACTGAACTTCCAGGCTCCGAATCAACCTGATTTTGGTCGAAATGCTTAGAAGCTGGTCTGCGAACGTCTAAAGCAACAGGCATCATTTGATGGAAGAGTCTCATGAGGCTGGTTCCATGTAAGGTTGGAAAGGTCAGTGGTTCAAGTCGATTGCTTGAAAAAGTCAACCGATTTTTGCAATCATGGTGTTTTTAAGACAGAAGGCGCGGGCCGCATAAAATCCCACGTCAGACTTTGGACATGACACAAGCGCTACCTTTCCCCACATACAATAAATGCATCATAAAATATAGGCTAAAAATATTTGGCAAATCTAAGCATCGGTCTGATGCCGATGACTAAAAAAAAGCGATTACTGGCCAATAACCGATATGATTACATCAATGACATCAATTAATGGGTCTGCGTGTGCAGCCGGGGTTGTACACAGATATTGTGGGAGTGGGCGTGAGTGACAGAGACAGGTAGCAGGAGCGGGTGGTATGGCGTCACATCAATGGCAAAACTAGAGCACGCAAAATGGCTTGCCGCAAAAATTTTGCGGGCGTAAATTTCAAAGTCGCGAGCACAAATGTGCAACTCGAGAGCACAAAATTAAGAATCGAGTGCACGGTTGTGATCATATTGCGCACAAACTGTATTTTTCCTCCCTCGAATGTCCTTTTTCCTCTCAATGTGTTAAATGTCCTCGCACCCAAAGTAGATTACCGACAAGCGTTTTTTTTGCTCGAGTGAGATTTCTACGCGCGCGGTTTGAAAGGGGTGGGTTTTGGCAGTTTGGGGGCGGGGTACTGGTAGTTTCTGCCTGCGAATCCTATTGGCCGATGGCTCCTGGTTTTGTGATTGGCTAAAGAAAGTTCCTACAATAATAAGCACACAAAACGGTAAATTAACCAAAGCCTTTGTCACTCGCTCATAAATGTTATAATGGTATGTTACCATTTTCTCAGTACCATCACAAAAACAGGAGCCATCGGCCAATAGGATTCGCAGGCAGAAACTGCCAATATCCCGCCCCCAAACTGCCAAAAACCCACCCCTTTCAAACCGCGTGCGTAGAAATCTCACTCGAGCAAAAATGCTGCTTGTCGGCAATCGACTTTGCGCGAGGACATTTAACACATCCAGAGGAAAAAAGACATTCGAGAGAGGAAAAATACAGTACTGACTGCCCCCCACTACCGACTGCCTCGCACCTCCTCGCGAGTCTCACCACTTGGCGGAGTGCAGAGAGTGCCGCTTGGCCGACTTGTTGCTGATCCAGACGTTGCACAGCAGCCGTTCCACGTGCTTGCAGTAGAACATGTGCCTGAAGAGCATCTGGTACCTGGTCAGAGCTTTGCTGCAACACAAAAAAAACCCACAAATGTTTCTACACTTTAATCTAGGGTTGTAAATTACACGTTACATCACGATACGACATTGCATCGAATCAACAACTGAGTTCAGGAGCCAGATATCGATGTGACACAATCATGTGCTGATTTAACACCATCACTTCCATTCATATCACTACAAGCTTCTTACAAATTGTAATTCTGCAACGGAATGTTTGTATCACTAGAAGTAACTCAAATATCATTATTCTTTCTTCCTTTTTTCTTTATTACTTCTTTCATTTCTTTCTTTCTTAGTTCATTTCTTTCTTCCTTTTTCCTATTGTTTCTTTCTTTCTTAGTTCATTTTTTTCCTTCTTGCATTCTTACTCCCGTTCCTTCTTCATTTCTTCTATAGTTTCTTCCTTAGATAATTTCTTTCTTAGTTCATTTCTTTATTTTAAGTTCTGTCTTCCTTATTTCAATTCTTTCTTCCATTTCATTCTTTCTTTATTCCTTCCTTCATTTCATTCTTTCTTTATTCCTTCCTTCATTTCATTCTTTCTTCATTCCTTCCTTCATTTCTTTCTTTCTTTCTTTCCTTCCTTCCTCTCTTTTTCTTTTTTTTTCCCCGTTCATTCTTTCTTCCTTCTCCCATAGTTAATTTCTTTCATTCTCATTTGGCTGCAAAACAATCTTCTCTTTTAACAACAATAAACCTCCTGTTCAACAGCGAACCAAACAAACGTATGATGTCTGATCAATGTTATTTTAGATTAGTGCTTTCTTAGTTCATTTCTTTCTGCCTTCCTTCCTTTCTTTCTTCTTTCCTTTATTGCTTTCATCCTTTCTTCCTTCAACCCAATACAAAATGATATCTACTAAATGATATAATAAATGATACGAATCACTGATCATTGAATTCATGTATCGATGTAGATCAATGAATCGTTACATCCCTAAAGGCAGTCTTACCGGTTGATGATGAGCGAGAGCGGCCACTTGACAATGTAGTCGAAGGAGAAAGCCTCCAGGCCGCTAAGCGCCACCTCAGTCGCCTCGGCACTGATCATCGACTTCTCCTGCTTGGTCTCGATGGCCAGCACGCGCAGCAACTGAGTGATCACGTCGTGGGGCATCAGGTCGATCTGCGCAACGACAACAAGGGTTTCTGGTCATTACTCAGTTTTTAGTGGGAGGACTATTTAATTCGCTGAGTCAGGTGACGGACCTTTAGGTCGTCCTTGAAGGGGTCGGTGTTGGCGGTGCTCATCCTCAGCGCCAGCTCCAGCAGCGCCTCCAGTCGCGGGGGAATGATGTCGTCGACCGGCTTCTTCAGCTCCTCCTCCGTCAGGTCCATGAAGTGGACGAAGAAGTCGCCCTTGTCCATCAAGAAGTAGTGCTTGATGGACCTGTGCACATGCCAAAGGCACCAAAAATTTTATTGTGAGCTGCATCAGCTATGACTGGAATTTTTTTTTTTTTAACTTAAGCACCAAATTTAATAGCACCTTTCCATTAGTAAGTGCTCCTTGTTACCTTCGAACTCTTCCACTTAAAAGGTTGTGGTTCTTGCACCTGTTTAACCTGTAGGTTCTTTGTGGCACACAACCCACCTCCATTTTTACTAGGGATGCACGATGATATCGGAATCGTATCAGAATCGGCCGATGACTGCTTTTTTCTAAATGCTTATGAAACGATATTTTCAGTCGGTATTTAATTACACATTTATTGTACGTGGGAAAGGTAGCGCCTGTGCCAGGCATGTCCAAGGTGGGCCCTGCCTTCTGTCTTAAAATGTATGACGTTATTTTGGTATTCCGAGTACGCAGTGGAACGTTCACGAGCATTAAATAGAAGAAAGTAAGAATGAAACGAGAAAAAAGAAATAAAGGAGGAAAAAAAAATAAAATAAGGAAGAAGAAACTATAGAAGAAATGAAGAAAGAAAAAAGAAGAGGCAAAGAAAGGAGGAAAGAAATTAATTAAGTAAGAAACAAACTATAGAAGAAATGACGAAAGACAGAAAGAAAGGAGGAAAGAAATTACCTAAGTAAGAAACTGTAGAAGAAAGAAATGAAGAAGGAAGGAAAGGAGGAAAGAAATAAACTAAGGAAGAAAGAAACTATAGGAGAAAGGAAGAAAGAAATGAAGAAGGAACAAAAGGAGCAAGGAGGAAAGAAATGAAATAAGTAAGAAAGAAAAAAAGAGGAAAGAAATGAACTAAAGAAGAAAGAAAATATAGAAGAACTGAAGAAGGAAAGAAATTAACTAAGCCAGAAAGAAAATATAGAAGAAAGAAAGAACATATGAAAGAAAGGAGGAAAGAAATGAACTAAGGAAGAATTTGCAGAAAAAATGTAGAAAAAAAGGAGGAAAGGAATGAACTGAGGAACAAAAAAAAGAAAGAAAGAAAGAAAGAAAATAATTAACTAAGGAAAAATGAAACTATAGAAAAAAGAAAAAAATAAGAAATGAAATAAGTAAGAGAAATGTATAGAAGAAATTAAAGAAGAAATAAAAAAGGAGGAAAGAAATGAACTAAGGAAGAAACTATAGAAAAAATGAAGAAAGAGAAAGAAAGTAAATAATTAACTAAGGAAGAATGAAACTATAGAAAAAGAAAAAAATAAGAAAGAGAAAAAAAGGAAGAAAGAAATGAACTAAGGAAGAAATTACAGAAAAAATGTACAAAGAAAGGAGGAAAGGAATGCACTAAGGAAGAAAGCATAGAAAGAAAGAAAGAAAGAAAGAAAGAAAGAAAGAAAGAAAGAAAGAAAGAAAATAATTAACTAAGGAGAAATGAAACTATAGAAAAAAGAAAAAACTAAGTAAGAAAAACATATAGAGGAAATTAAAGAAGAAAGGAAAAAGGAGGAAAGAAATGAACTAAGGAAGAAACTATAGAAAAAATGAAGAAAGAGAAAGAAAGTAAATAATTAACTAAGGAAGAATGAAACTATAGAAAAAGAAAAAAATAAGAAAGAGAAAAAAAGGAAGAAAGAAATGAACTAAGGAAGAAACACTAGAAAAAATGAAGAAAGAGCAAAAGAAAAGAGGAGGAAAGGAATGAAGTAGGGAAGAAAGGAAGAAGAAAGGTGAAGTATTGGTGGTTGATAACTGAGCCGTATCTATACCTGGAGCTGTTATGTTCTAGGTGTTGTTTAAAGTTCTTCATTAATCACACAAGTGATGGTGTTAGTTCAGGAAACGCGACTCCATCTCTACAGCAAATGTATTTGGGACCAACCACGTCTGATAATGAAGGGTCGGTAAAAACAAGCTTTATAACGGCAGTTACCGTGTTCCTGCTCTAATACGCTATTTATCACCCGTTAACACTATGATCGGGTGGTGCTTGTATGGCCAACACAGTCGCGCCAAAGCCACAAGCCCCACATCGGACCCCTCGGGATGCAGGGAGCTTACCTCAGGCGTGACACCAGCTCCTTCTCTTCCATCAGGAAGTCCAGCAGCACCTTGCTGGCGTAGTAGTAGGCCTTCTCAATCTGCTCCACGTAGGCTCGCTCTTTCAGCGTGTACAGCACCTCCTTGGCGTCCGGACAGGTCACGTCGCGCCCGCATTCCCTCACCACGTTCAGGTACTTCCCTGTGAGCGAAAGTTCAGGAAATAAGCGGCGTTCTAGGGACGTTGAAACGAATCGTACAATCGATGCATTGTGCCCAGTCCCTGATATAAATGATATATATTTCATTCAGTTTCAAGTCACTTGCAGAACGAAAGAGCATCAAACCTCACACAATCCCCTTCAAACTCACCTGTGCTGAGGATTTTATCTGCCATTTTTTGGAGAAACGAGGGGATCTTGTGCTGCACCACCGTGTACCTCTGGTCCCAGTATTTGTCGTTGTAATCTTCTTGGATCTTCTCCTTCTGGAGCTCGTGCTCCTCCACCATGAACTCGCTTACAGAAGGAGGAAGAGGAGGAGAGGATCTGGTTTAGCCTTCAGAGGCTGGATCACAGGTTGTACCAAAGAATAAAAACCAGTACAAATGATCTGCGCATCTCAATACCCGTAGGGGTCTTTAATGATGCCCCGGTAAATCCACTTCTCCAGGATCTCGAAGTAGGGCACGCTGGCCGCTTTGGTCAGGTGGAGGCACAGCTCCTGGGCCTGGCTGTCACCGGTGTAGTTAAAGGTGCGGTCGTGGAGCAGACTCAAGGTGGCGCCGCCCATGCACTCGCCCTTCTCCACCGATGTGGCTGCGGGAAGAGTGGGGCGGCAGTTATGACCAAATTTACACATCCCGATATGTCATTTCATGTCCCGATAAAGATATATATCACAATACAGCACATTTTCTGTTAATTTAGTGGAACGTTCGCAAGAACGGCAAAACCAGTCGCTTGTCGCAAATTTTCAAAATGTTTTCATGAAAGGGCATAAATCAAGCTTCAAAACGATACCTATATCGAATGAATCGGACGACATATGACTGAGATATCAACATTCAAAGGAGTCGGGTTTCTCCTCTCACGCCAAGTGAGAAACGGAGAAATCTGCCTTTGAAGTTGACTATTGACGAAAGCACCTTACAGACGCCAGCGTGTCATGCTACGCTTGTATTTACGGTAGCTCACGCTGCATTCACACATCGATAGCCTACTACAAGTAGGGTTAACTGAACTCGAGACGAAGATGGATTCCGAGAAATATCTTCACGCTTAGTCAACGAAAGTGGATTTAGAATATTGAAGTAGAGCGGCCAAAACACAAACTTTTAACATTCTGCTGGAATTGAATTCCTCACCTCAAGAAAGTCACATTTTTAGGATGGAAAGGGTAAGTTTTTCAGCCAAATTTATTCCCAACAGTACAGTATAGACCTTCCACTGTTTCAAAACACTAAAAACAAAAAATTCAGCTACCATCTCTAATGCAACATAAACGCATTGCTTTTTCTCAGAAAACCTCCGCTACATACAAGCTTACTAGTTTTGCCAAGACAGGGTCACAATTGTGGTACCTTTCTGTAAGTTCCATATATGAGCACACAGAGTGCTTCTTGAGTGGCACGCAGTAGGAAGAGTTGTGTGTGCACAAAGAAGATTTTGCTCGCAAACATTCCACTGCATGCTCAGAGGTTTGGGACAAAATAAAATATTATTTTAAGATATACGTTATTTTGACTATATATTTTAAATATATATAAGATATAATTGTATATTATTTTTAAATAAGATTCATTTTAAAAAAGAAGCCATGGCTGTATAAAAATCCCACCTCAGACTTTGGACATGCCTGGCATAAGAGCTACCTTTCCCACATATAATAAAAGCATCATAAAATATTGCCTGTGAATATATCAGGCAAATCTAAGCAACATCTAAGCGATGTATTTTATGACACCAGGTGAAATAAACGATAGAATATAATATGAAACGATAGACGCTTTAATTCCATCAGCCAAAATATGTTGGTCATATCGCACAGCCCTAGTGAACAGCGACATATTACAGAAAGTATGCCTTAAAAAGTTGCGCCCTGTGATCAGAAGGTCGCAGGTTTGAATCCAGGGCCGGTGAAAATGACCACTAAGGTACTCGGGAGCAAGGTACCAATACGGTTGTTCTAGGGGTTGGCAAGGACTTAGGATCCCGAAAAGGACACTGAAGTAAATGAGAATAAAAAGAAAGGATGAAAAAGAGAAGAAGAAAAGGGAAGGATGACAGAGGAGTAAAGAAGAACGTTTGCTGTTACGGTATAGTTTTGACAGTTCAATGTAGAACAATTTCTAGTTGCTTAATCTTTAGATGCTAAAATGACAAGAAAAAGAAAGGATGAAAAGGAAAAGAAGAAAAAGGGGAAGGATAAAAGAGGAGCAAAGAGGAACTGACACTGTTGCGTTACAGGTTGAAAGCCTAACACATAGAGCTAATTCAGTTGCACGAGCTGTTTAACTGTAGGTGCTAAAAATGACATTGAAGATAATGAGGAGAAAAAGAAAAGATGAAAAGAAAAGTAGGAAAAAGGGAATGATGAAAGAGGGGTAAGATGAACAGATGTTCTTGGGTATTTATAGTTTGACAGTTTAATGATGTAGAACAAATTCTAGCTTTTTTAAAACTTTAAATGCTGTAAGTGACATTGAAGTTAATGAGGAGGAAAAGAAAGGACGAAAAAGAGAAGAAGGAAAAACAGAAGGATGAAAGAGGAGAAAAGAAGAACGGACACTGCTGTGTTACACTGTAGGTTGAGAGCTTGATCACATGCAACCAATTCGAGCTGTTTAAGCCGTAGATGCTGAAAATAACATTGAAGTTAATGAGAAGAAAAACGAAAGATAAAAAGCAGAAGAAAAAAGGAAGGACGAGGGAGGAATAAAGATGACGCTGTTATGTTATAGTTTGACAGTTTAACGGCAGAACAAATTCTAACATTTTAAAAACTTTAGATGCTGAAAATGATATTGAAGTTAATGAGGAGGAAAAGAAAGGATGAAAATGAGAAGGAAAACAGGAAGAATGAAGGAGACAAGAAGGATGGTTGGGAAAATGCTGCTGACGGCTGATAGTTGTTTCCGTAATGAAAGCATAATTGCTCAATGGGGGGGGAAAAAGACCCGTCTAAGACATGTCTAATTCCCTCATCATTTGATGTGGAGGAGTGTAAAGGTTAAATGTGATTTTAAGGCTGACTTTTCCCCTCGAATGTGCGCGAGCGCGGCGGTTACCGATGGACGCCAGGACCTCCATGGTGCGCATGGTGGGCTGGATGTAGAACTGAGCTGCAGCGAGAGGCTGGGCAGCCTGGCGGTGCAGGTGCTCAGCTGGGTGACCAGACGATACCTTCCATCAGGGTTCATGGCTGCCGGGCCAGCGCGTGGTTCACCTGCCCGTATTCGAACGACGACTTCTCTTCGATAAAGCTGGCAAAGTGGGGGAAAAGAAATGATAGAGTAATGATTCTCAGACAGAAATGTTCATATGCAGGACATGGTTACATTTTTGCGTGCGCATGGGATTTTTTCAAGAAGTTCTTCATTCGTGAGAGCCCGAGAGGTTCTCGATAAGTCTGAAATGTTTCAGGCGAGATGTTTTCAAGACGTTTTTGCATAAATAAGAGATGTTTTCCCGAGATATCGAGATGTTTCTGCGTGAGCGCAAGAGGTTTCCACGCGAGTTCAAGATGTTTATGAAAAAGTGTTTGAGCGTATGGAGCATTTTGGTAAATCCACTCACATAAATTCACTTTTAATAACCGAACAACGCTTTTAGTCAATTCGCACACTCAGGAGACTCTCAAGTGTGGGAAAAAAATTCTATTTCGCAATCCTGCCCCAAATTCTTCTACTGACCGAGTGATGGTGGAATAGCAGGACGCCACTGGCAGAATGCGGTTGACCAGCTCCTTGATGGACATGTCCAGTGAGGGGTCGACTATAAAAGAGCGGCTCTTGTCTGCCCAGCACCAAGCTGACAACACGCCCGGCCCACGCCGACAAATGAGCAGGTCCCACCAGAGCCTGCTCCTGGACCGCCAGTGGCATTGTGCCTGAGAAAATGGAGAAAATGAATAAAGCAGAGCTCACATCGTCATGGCCTTACAAAGAGTCACTGTAATTTTAAAGGACAAAAAAAATGTTCTACGCGCAGCAATATTCTAGCGTTTTTTTTATTGATTAATCAAGTAATCAGATAAATTTTTTTTTTTTTTTTTTTTACAGGAAAGAACAATACCTTTGTTTTTAGGCTTTACTCTAGTGTGTGTGAGTAGAAGTTAGCCGTACACGCTTTATGTTGTTGTAATCAGGACGTCCTGCACTAAATTTTTCAGCACATTTCTGATGAAAACTGACCTGCATCTGTAGTTTTTTTTTAGCTTTATGTAAATAAGTGGTTGAAACTAGACTCACTTCGTAACTACTAGAAGTAGTAAGAACACTGTTTTATTGCCGAGTTGCAGAGTTTTTATTCTGCATTCTATGGCTTAACATTCCATTGCAGAACCACTTCTTTATCCATTTGGTATCCATCAGAATATGAAATTTTTGATAAATGTTCTATATCTCTTTCTTACCTATTGGTTACACTGCATTACAAAATTGAAGAAAAAAAAAATCTGACCAATTGAAAATGAAGAAACATTTAAGTTTTTTGGGGTCATTTCTAAACTAATTTGGCCTTCCACAAATGAGCTGCTTTTGGCCTCTTCTAAGAGAACCCATTTCCACAATCCCTTGCATTTTTATGCATTTACTTCTGTTTTTGTGCACTGAATCTCTCACAAATACTCTCACATACAGAGGTCTCGTCCTGCTTGCGCCGCTGACAACGTTGTGCGTCACTAAATAAGTGTGTGTGAAACACAGCTGCATGTGTTTCAGCTTAGTGAAATGAATTGAACAAAGCTTTCCATTCTAGAAAAATTGCCTCGACCATTTTTAATGGCTTATTCGAGTTATTGAATAATCGCTTCAGCTCTAGTGTCACACGGAGAGGAAGCTGAAGCCCCAAATCCCATCCATTCTAAACGGAGCAAACAAGGGCGGTATCAGAATGTACGTATACAGGTGATTCCAAGACAATCACCCCACATAGGCCCCACGCTGGAAACTAAGTTTCAAAAAACAAAACTGTAGGGAGGAGTAGGGGGGGGAAAGTGTGTGGAATAAAATGTGATTGCTCAATCAGAATCACACATAATTATTCTAGAAATTTAGTTTAATAAATTGATTCTAATAAATCTGAACCCTTAAAGAATTTGTCTTCATAAATTTAACTGAAGTAAAACATGTAACTTCTAATACTGTGCTTTTGTAATGTACCTTAAATACATTTGTTTTCTTATATATAAAGCAACACTTAAGTTTATATTATTAAACCTAATTCAAATCATAAATTCATTTATTTCACAGAGTATAATTATGTAGCTGCTAAAATGTGTTTTCAGCAAAAGACTATTCGCAGAACTGATTTTATATGCAGTCTATTTGAAGCGTATTTTATTACACAAACAAATATTTGATTTAAAAATTAACATGGTCACAAAATTTTTTTCTTTCAGCCATAGACGACGTGAATGGGTCCTAAACTCGTGCTCTCTTAGGTCACACCGCTTCCCCGAAACAAGCCCACCGATTGCCACGACAGGGTCTCCCCTCGGTGTGGGGCTGGTGAGAAAGTCTCCAATCAGCGCCGGCCGGTCGTATACCCAGTTGGGGAAGATGGGGATGGGCTGTGCGATTCTTTGTTGTGTTCCGTCCTCAGCATTCGGTGACCTCAGCTGGTCAAGCGCGAGGACAGAGAAGACAAGGTTTAGTCCCCTGGAAACTCATGCAATTTTTTATTTTTTATAAATTTCAAAATGGAGGTACGAGGACGTCACCTGGGGGGCGCTTGCCCCGGCCGTGACGTTGCCGAGCTTCCGGCGCAACTCCTCCAGCTCCTGCATCGACATCTTGCCGCTGGTCGGGGGGATGACGAAGGAAGAGGAAGAGGGGGAGCTGAAGTGCGTTTTGCCTGCCGCTTGCACACGCCGATCTCTCTGGCATTCTGCTGCAGACATTTTGAAGTCTGGAGGATTTAAAAAACGCTTTTAGGGTCTCGTTAAAAGTCAGATTTTTTTTCTTAAATTTGTTCTTAAGGAAAGTCTAGGTCGGATTTGAATTTAAGGCACATCCTTAAAATTGCTCGCAGGTTCGTTCTTATAATAAAGTATTAAATATTAATATAAATATTCTACAACTGCAAATGTTTTGCACAGACAATATAACTGCAATATAATTTGTGTACAGCATTCGTAGATCCTGTTCTTAAAATCGAATAATCACGATGTCTGCTGAAGGCTTGCTCTGTGTGCTGTGCTGTGCACACTGACAATCACTCACTCGGTAAGAGCGCCACTGAAACCACTGTTTGATGCTACTACTGCACTCTACTATTTGTAGCAACAGATTCAGACTTCAGCAGTCTGTCAACAGTGACAGTAGCTCGTTGGAAAAGACGTACAAAAAATCCCCTTCATTTTGTTCGCACTAAGAAATGCTGCTGCCTGCAAGCGCCAATTGCAGATGAAATGGTGCTCAGGATTTTTTTTTGTCCTGGATCATCACGTTTCATTAAAATGTTGTGTTATAACTTTGAGGCCAATGTCTCCCACCCATAACGACAAGTAAAACCAGTTTTGAGGGCACCTTGTCTTTCAGTGAGCTCAGACAGAGGAAACCAGTGGTCCAGGTTATGTATGCCGAATTTCAGCTTCAGATTTGCGCAGGAAATCCTCCGGCGCTTTGGAGTGCTCGGTGATCTTCACCTGCGCAACAACATCTGGTGTTAATGGCAACATACTCAAACCTGCCTATAGCGATATGGAGTCCAGAGGCCTAGGGATGTAAAGATTCACATCAAGCTTCAGTGAAGCAATATACAGTGATTAAAAATGTAACCATTGGATCAGACATCATACATATTGTAACATCACTTTAGATTGAACAGTAGGTTGTTTTATTAAAAGAGAAGATTGTTTTTTTGTTTCTGAATGTCTGGTTGAGCTCAGGAACAAAAATGTCAAATGGTACGTTAGTTGTTTTTTTAGTGGACAGGATACAAATGGTAGTGACTGTGTTGAAACCACATCTGATACAGCTAAAGTGTATCTTTAACGGGCTGATACTTCATGAGCAAGATATCGTCCCCGGGCGCTGCCCGTGTCAGCTGCCCACTGCTCACAAATGGGTCAAATGCAGAGGTCACACTTCGCTGTGGTGCACTGCCTGCTGTGATGTGTTCACAATGACAAATAAGCACTCACTTAAATTCACTTACCTTGGCGCTGTGTGCGGACACTGTGGTGGTGACGTAGGGTGTACGGTTTTTCTGCAGCAGGTCGATGTAAACTTCGGCCCCATCACCTCCGCGGACGTGGAGCAGGCTGAGCAGCCCACGCTGGCGGTGATCCTGAACTCGCCATGATCTTGTTGTCACCGCTACAAACAACAAAGCTACAAAGACAAATCACATTACAGGACAGGCTCCATGGAGCAACTTAAAGTATATGGCCTGTTCAGGGGCCGGAAAATTGGTTCATGGGCGAGTATCAAACCACTGTTCAACATTTGATGTATCCCTTAACAGAGTACACCGGAGCTAATGTCGTCCCACAATCATATATACAGATCTATTAACCACAAAGGCAAACTAAGACCATAATGTTAGTGACGTGATAATAATTTGCACTGTTACAACAGCTGTTATCTCAATTATCAGTTATCAGCCCGTTACGGACTCCAAATATGTGTAGTAGGCATTGATGGCTAATGTAAGTTAATCTGATTTAAGTTAATTCCATTACGAGCTCCATTATTTATTCATGTTACCTTGCACAGGAGATTTTTAGTGAATCATTATTTATTATTTTAATAACTTTTCCTGAGTTTTACAAAGTCAGGAAAGAAATGTTTGCGTCATTGAATACAATTTTAATTATAATCTGCTGCACTAAAACGTGTACACTTCAACTGTAATTCTTCTTTTTAAAAAGGTTTTTTTTTAAATCCTCATTAATCCTTTTAATTATTAGTTATGATGCTTGCATCAAGCTTCCAATCAACACTTACATTTCTTTCATAACTGTGATTAAGCAACAACATTTTATATTTTTAAATAATATAATTACACATAACAGAATAAACCCAATTTCCGGTATCAGATATTGACATCGGTACTCGATATTAGGACCGAAAAAGCTGGATCGATGCACCCCGAAAATGATCAAAATAATTTCGTTAATATTGGTTTACATTATTCTTGCATTCACGAATATCAATTGTTTGTTGCATTATGTTTTACATTATTAATTCAAATTCAGCCACAGATGCTGAACGACGTGAAAACGTAGAAGCCGAAAGCGCTACGTCACTAACATGCGCCAAGCAACCGAGTCACATTAGCAACGCTAATGTCGACCTTTGATTCTTTTCTTAACGTCATATCGCTTTTCCTCGAGCTTAAGCAAAACGTTGTTAAAAAAACCACAGACTGTCGTCATTTTTGCAAGGACAATTCGATCACAGATCCGATGTCAATAGAGTGACGGCCAGCTCGCTAACATGCTAGCTTTGGGGCAAAATAAACATCTGACACGAAAGCAGGTTATAAATAACGCTGTCTTGTGAATTATTTAAAAAGAACTTTGAATATGGACGGCGTTTAGGTTTGGTTTAGTTTATTTGGCTTAACTTTATTTAGCACGCCGTCTAACCTTTCGCCGTAGTTTTGACAACCGTTAGCATTGTCTAGTTTTTCTTCCAGTGTTTAATTAAGACGGTTTGCTAAAAACTTTTTATTGTCCACGTATGAACAACGTTGAGAGCATGTTAACCTGTATTTGCTAGTTGCAAAATATCGGTACAACGTAACTGTGCAACAAAAAGTAGATTAAAATTGCTTAATTTGCCGACGACTTGCAGAGGCTGAGATATTAGGGCTGCGTCCCAAACCGCATACTAATTTACCAATAAGTGAGCCACAAAGGCAAGTAGACGACGACTTGCACACTTTTTAGTATGCGGTTTGGGACGCCGCATGAGCTCAGCAACAATGCGTACTATTTTTTTTTAGAAGGCGCGCCAAAAGAGGCAGGATTACAGAATAAAAGTTTGCACAGAAAGTAAAACTGACGACACCTTTTTACTTGTTTTTAGTAGTAGAGTATAGCGTTTGAAATGTGTTTCTGTTTAAAATCTACAAACATATGAAATAATTGGTAAATATAATTATCATGTTTATTGTACTTAAAACTGCATGTTTCTAGTTGTCTCGACGCAATTACAAAATAAAAGTTTACTCAGCCCACACTTTCTACTCGTTTTTAACGAGTTTTCTAAAACTGCTTCTAGTTATAAAAATTCTGCAATTCTTAAAACGGTAAAGAAACTTTGATGGATGTGGAGTTAGTGTATTTTTCTTTTGTCAGATGTTAAACTAGCGACCCTTATCACCATAAAAAAGAACAAAATGCTGAATCTACTACACCACGAACCCTTTATGATGTTATGAGCATTCGCTACTAAACTGTTAGCAACATTTTCCTAAATTTCACGAAATGTCAGAATTTGAAGACTTTCTGCCCCAAGACATGAACCTAACTTAACAAAACTTTTACCAAAACAAAACAGTTTTTAATCAAGTCTTTTTTGTCTGCAGATTTTCTGACAAGATGTCATTTTCCACAGGGTTTCAATGGGGGTAAATTTAGAAGTCAAAAATAAGCAAGAACCTCATCAATAAACAAAGACTAGCATAATCACTGATAAAACAATAAATTGATTGGGTGAGAATGAGAAGGCGGAAAGGAACATAAGGTTCTATTTGATTAGGAAATTACATTTGCGATCAGGAGATAAGGCATAATGAAATCAAACATTACATATTCAGAGGCTCAATCTCACAATTTAGTAATGCCATAACAATTTTAAAATCCTAATGTTATAACGCTTTGATTAGAAAGCTTCAGTAGAACTCGATATTAACAACCCTCTAGGCCTAGTAGTGAGGGCTGATGAATCTGCTAATGATACTTCCGACTATGTTTGGGAAGGTGATATCTAGCATCGCTACATGCTGATGAGAACATTTGTTTGCTCCTGTTATAAATGGGCCCCTCTGTTTCCATGCATAAGATAAGAGATTGCTTCATAATTAATTTTTAATCTGGTTGGTTGTGGGGAAGCTGAGAGTCCTGTTTTGTACTTCGACGTTAATTCTTTCATGGTATTGAAATCCTACAACGAATAAGGAATATCGTAATAAGTCCTTGGATCTGTTCAGAAATCTGTGTGGTTTGAGGTTAAGTGGGTTGAAAGGGAGAAGCGCGAAGGCATTCAAAAGGATGAGACTGACACAATAGTGATGCTTATGCGGTCGCATCTGGATCAGCTGTTAAGCTCTCAAACATATGTTAATGTGTGATACCGGAGCACGATTATTATAAAAAATCTTAAGGCTTTATTGTGAGCTATGAAATCAAACGGCTTGTCATTGTTTGTTGGCTTAACAGACCTCAGCTCCAATATCCCCTATTCAAATCTCCCCAGGCAATAATGCATCACTCCGCCATCGGGATCCTGCTCAGGTGGGGATTACTGACCCAGAGACAAACAAAAGCTGAAAAACGGGAGAAAATGAAGCCACTGTCTCACCAGACCTATCCCACATGCCTCCTCCACTGAAAAAGTGAGAAAAAAGACAATGGAGACTTTGCACAGCTTGTAGCTTTGTCACTTTGTCATGTCTCTAACAATGTGCTTGTCATATGCACACACAGAAATAGATTAAGTTCTTCTTCAAAGTCACTAAATTTAGATTCCTAGAAGGATATATGGTTAAAGAAAATAATAATAATGAAAAAATATCATATTTATAATATTATTAAAAAATAATATTTAGTAATAGTTATACTACCATACTACAATCTTTTTATTAAGATATTATATAACTTTAACCAAATATACTTCTATAATGTATAGTTGCTTGTTTTTATGTAAAATAGCACATATTTGCCTCATAGCTACTGCATTTAGGAAGAGTTATCCCAAGCATTATCAACTATTTTTCATGGTAATGTCAGGATTTGATTAATAACAATAAAAATATCAGTAATCTCTTCTTGTTGTCTTTTTCTTCACCAGCAACATCGATCTTCCAGACTCAAATTTCTCTTCCAGTGTATTATCCTGGTAATACACCATGAACTTGGGGCCTGTATAAGGAAGCGGGAAGCATTACTTGGAAACGAACATCCGTCAACTTTATATATGAAGGTTTTGGTTAAGAGTGGCGGGGGAGGTCGGAGGAGCGAGGGAGTCTGCAGAGTGTCAGCAGGAACCATCATTCAACCCTGTATTAGTGCAGAGCGGGACGGAGATCTATGACACAGGAAATGAGCAGCTTGGTGGACAGCTGTGAGCGTGAAATTGAACATAGTCCTTGGCCATTTGATGGCCTTTCTAAAAATCATCATCAAGGATATGTCTTGTTATCCAAAAATTCCATTTCAATTACAAATAACCAAAGTTGCAGCACAAATCTCTGGGACCTATGTTTAAGCAGTCTATATGGTCCCTATTCCTCTCAATCCATGAAAAAGAAACATTTCATTCCAGGCTGAGACCCTGGGTAATCATCACCCATTTTAATGTGCTTTCTGCATCAGTTTCCAATTAGAAGTGTGTAATGCCTGTTAATTATATTTTTATAATTCGTCGAGGCCACACACTGCCCCTGCCTTCATTCAGCTGGGTAATGACAATGTTGGCCGTTTGCCTCGTCCATGTTTGCTACTGCTGTGAAATTAGAATGGCATTAAAACATAAAACTCAATACAACCAGCAACAGCCCACTATTGTCTTACAAGCAAGCCAATAGTGCATAGCAAGCTGGTCTCATTTAAAATGCATAAGTCAACTCAAAAATGTGTGTGGCTAGCTCCTTTATCTGACAACTGAAAGAATTACATTATAATTAGTTTGAGGTGACTTGAGCGCCTGCTTACGCAAAAGGCTATTTTAGCAGGAAAAGGCAAGTGTATGAATGTATAGCACACTATATAACTTCACCGGCTGAACCCTCACCTGGTCTCTATGAAGACCTCATCATTTGGAACTAGCTGGGACTTGGATCGTATGGACTTGAACTGAATTACCAATTTAATATTGAACTAATTTTAGCTTAATGTTGCTTAGTGGGTCTTAGCAACTGGCTTCAGCAACGACTCAAGATTAATTAATGATTAATCTTGAACTAATGTTTACTTGTATATAAAATGTTCACGCACCCGGTTGCCCAGAGGAGGATGGGGTCCCCTTCTGTGGTGGTTCCTCTCAAGGTTTCTTCCTACTAGAGGGAGTATAAAATTACCAATCCTCGCTCTTATCTATGTTCTTTTCTGTCTTCTTTGCATTTTTTCTATAACCAGATGTCTTGGTTGCATTCTCCGGTCCAAATTCCAGAATTATGAATAGTGAAAAATGAGTGATTATTTGTCATTGTGAAGACACCACAGCACGGCACACAGTGCACCACAATGAAAGGTAGCATCTGCATTTGACCAATCTGTGAAGGAGCAGCGGACAGCTTTTTGCCAGTGCCAAGGGAGTAGTGTTTGGAAACAGTACCTTGCTCATGAGTGGTACCTTTGCTGGTTCTGGTCCTTCTGATCACTGTGCCAACTCTGTTACATTTCCAAATGCCCCCCAAATTATCATTAACATTCACAGTTACTTTTGGCTTTTGGTTCCAGAGCGACTTACAACTACGGGACAGGCTTCATTTCAGTGTTTTTCCATTGGTCAAGTATAAACTGGGTGCCATGACCAATGGAATTGTGACCAAGAAAGCATTCTAATGTTGGACTTTCTTACAAGTGATGTAAAACTTCCACGTGTTCGAAAATGTACACGTTTTTCTCATGTCCTGAGATGTTTGCCTGCTGTTGGTTTTCAATAGTGGAAAGAGAAAAGGCATACACATTTGTCTTCAAAACATAAGTAACGCCTACTAGTATTGTTTCCAGTCACAGGCGAAATGTAGATGTTACTGAACATCTAAAAAATCTCCTTGCAGGGTTCAGTGCCCCTTTCAAGGTTTCCTTGACACAATTACAGTTGCTTAAGTCTGTTTCATTTCTCACTGGATAGTTTGACATTTCAAGTAAAGCTTTGACAGTCTCGAAAGGTTTGGGGCCTAACCTGCACTTCCAAAAATCTAATTGACCTGATTTTCTGTCCCTCCCCACCTCGCTCAGTTGCTCATCACATCTTCATATTTGGTCCGCGCCAACAATGAGTCACTGTGTTGAGAAAATTCTCACTTGGAACAACACTTGCCACAAATTCTGCCACATAAAGGCAGAACCACCATGAATAACCAAGTGGTTTGTCATTTCCATAAGTCTATATTAAAACTTACCTAAAATTCTACATCTTTGATTTGGTTACTCTAGATTTTTTATGTTCCTATGAAGTGTCAGGTTCTTTTAGATACTAGATCAGATGTACAATATATCAGTGGCGTGTAGTACTAATACTGTGCTTATTAGTAATTTTCACTTGAGTAATTGGACTGAGTTTTCACTCTCTACACAGCTACAGTTGTAATGAAAGCCACCTGTAGGCTTTTATGCAACTGAGGGTGCAAATCCTAAATCTTGCATTGGTGCGACACACCCAAGTATGTTTTGGTTATTTGTTCCAACATGATGGTGATAGGTGCATCATTTCAGGCCCAGCATGTCACACAAATGGGATATAATTACAGTGGAATGGTTGCAATGCAGAGAATGCTACAGGAATTTAGTAAAATTATTAATAAAGTGATGAAAATGAAGGGACGCACTGAGCATTTAAATACATTTTGGCATTTGCTCAGCCTTGCTCAGAATACGCAATGTTAGGACTGTTTTTGAGCCCACGTTTGATGGGCAAAATCATTGGGACAGAAGCTGTTATTTTGTTATATTTCAGCTATATTCCCTCATCTTTCATATTTCCATATTCAGATACACATTTGTGGACTTACTTTGCAGGTACTGTGTCATACAAAGCTTTGATTCTCACTTCTGGTCCATTATCACTCCTGTTTGGAGCTCAAGTGTTGCCTTGTTGCCTGGTCCCTCTGGCTAAGAAGTGAGAAATTATCTATTTTTCACACTTTCCTTTTCAAAGCAGTGAATTTCAAGAGATGTCTAATATTTGTATGATAATTCGGAAGTCATCTCTATGATAGTTTTCATGCATATTTTAGACAGTAAAGTAAAAGTAGTTTTTTAGAAATAGTGTGCAATATATAATAATAGTTAAATTATAATATTTAAAAATATCCTTTTAAAAAATTGTCAGTGAGAGGCCATCTCAGCCTAAAAAAAAGTAAAGGAGATGCTTTTTCATGGGTCGAGTCAGGCCACAGTCAGTGTCTGGTTTTTACATGCAAGATGTCAGAAATACAACCTGGGACCCACAGATGTGCTTTGAACCGTTAGGGTCCCAGATCTACAGAATATGACTTTGCAAAAAAGAGAGAGAAAAAAAAAACTTAATCCATTGCCTAAAACTGTCATCATGAGTAATAAAACAGTGTCTAAGAAGGGCAATAACTCCTGGCAAATAGCTTTTTAAAAAGACAATTTTCCACCAAAGCTGGCATCTAGAAACTTGTCATGTCTGACACTGGGTCAAGGCACAATGTTTATTTCTGATTTTTGAAGTTTTCCATTGGGTCTTTTATAAGACTAGTCATCAAGCTTGTTTGATCGTGTCTTTGTAACATTCACACTTTGTTATTGTTGACTGCTGATCAAACATGGAGTTGCACCCAATCAAGGGGCTTTGTACGTGAATCCAAAACAGTCTTCTTAGCTTACCAGTGTTGGAGAAGCTACTTTTAAATGGTAGCGTCTCAATCTACACGCTACTTCAGATTAACAGTAGCTAACTACACTGGAGGTAATTCCTCCAGTAATACTTTATAATGGTGCGGCATGATACTCTAAAAGCAAATGATTTTAAGAAATGTATTTTTATGAAACATGTTAAAAATAATGTAAAAGTGAGTGATTATTTGTCATTGTGAACACAAAACAGCACATCACAAAGTGCACCACAACAAAATGTGACCTCTGCATTTGTCCCATCCATGAAGGAGCAGTGGGCAGCTGACATGGGCAGTGCCCAGGAAGCAATGCTTGGGGACACTACCTTACTCGGGAGTACCTCAGTGGTACTTATTGATCGTGGGGCGAAATCCCTAACCGTTACACTACCAACTGCAGCAATGTGTCAAAGTCAAAGTAAACCTCATTGTCATCTCTGCTATATACTGTACAAGTATACAGAGAGACGAGACGACATGACTCCAGCTTTAACAGGGCAAACAACAAAGAACAAGGTACAAAGAACAAATAAGTCACATAGAATAAACAATATATAAATAGAATATATATAGAAGATATATACTTTAAACTATAGATATATACTTTATACTAGAAGTGGAATATAAAATATAAACTTTAAACTAGAAGTAGAAAGCGAGACAATTAGGATGGGGTATTCAACTTACAATTTGAAATCTATTTTGAATATATGCAATGTGGAAATCTATATTTGTTAACAATGTAATGTCGGATCACAGTAGGGTGTTGGATGACTTTATATCACAGCTGTCACATCACAGCAGTAATCTATCAGATGGCACTTCTGCTAATTTGATATCGATTTGGCTGAAAAGGCCTGTCTTTGTAAAGAAAGAAAAATAATAGATTGTTTTGGTAAAAATGCAGTGTTTTGCAACACTACATCACTATTTGAAAAATAAGTTACTGGAAAAGCTATAGCGTTTTAAAAGTATCTACGCTTCTGTGAAGATGCTGAAAAAAGCACATAACTTAGTAGCATCACTTATTTTAGTTAACTACTCCCCAACACCGGATACAACATGGTATATCCACTGGACATTTATTGTTATCAGATTATCTGCACTTTTGTTTTTCTAACTTCATATTACCACATGAAGGTGTGTCAACATGTAAATGAACATTTGTGGTGCAACCATTTTCAAGTGCCATTGACTTCCAAAGTATATCGGGGGATTGAGGCAAGGTTAAATGCTTCTGCTACTTAATCCTTTGCCTTTCATAACAGAGCCTCAATTTTACATCGAGACATTAAAAGGCATGAAAGGGAGTGTAATTTCATTCCAAAATAATGACCAGGCTTTTAACCTTGAGTCTGGATTTGCAAATGTCATGAGGTATGGTCTTTATGAGTAGATCAAGGGCCTGTCCTACTTGAATGGATGAAACGGCCTAATCTTACAAAATAAATGAAAAGGGTGTTGGAAAACAAAGCAGAAGAAATGCGTTGCGGAGAGAGATGAAGCCCAGAGAGACTACAGATGAATTAATAAGTCTTGCTTCTAGCATGTAGTCAGGAATACATTGTATGTATGTATGTATGTATGTATGTATGTATGTATGTATGTATGTAGGTAGGTAGGTAGGTAGGTAGGTATGCATAGATACAGTAGATAGATAGATAGATAGATAGATAGATAGATAGATAGATAGATAGATAGATAGATAGATAGATAGATAATCTGAAATAATGGCTTTCATTACTGCAGCTAGTGTTTAGGAGTGTACATATGAACGGAAGCACAACGTGTTTGTTTTTTTGAGGACGTTATCACCAGGGGCGTCGCCATCTGATTTTACTGGAGCTTCAGCCCAGAGTATTTTGAGTCTAGCCAATGTAGCCAAAAAATTATACGGTTGTTTAGCTTATTTGTTTCATTAACATGCATGCATCTGAAAATTAAATGATAATTTAGACAGTCTACTACAGTCTGTAGTCTAGTTTAACACCTGTACAGTAATAGAGAAACTCCCCTGCTCCTCTTTGAATTTGCATCCGGTCCGGGTTAAGTCCAGGGTGTCCTTAAAGGCTGGAAACGCCCCTGATTATCACCTGCTTAGCGTCATAACGGCGGGGGCACGCACACACACACACACACACACACGCACACACACACACACACACACACACACACACACACACACTGGAGCTGAATATCATCTCTGACAACGGACTACCACTCAACCTTTCACCTCAAAACCCACAAATTAAAGACGGAAAATCCCGCAACTATCCAGCTGACACCTTTTATTGTCTTGAGCTATTTATTGTAGGCTCTTTTAAAGACTTTTTGGATACTAACATATAATTCTATGAATTTATTCAACTGCATTTTCGAATACGTGCAAAGACTCAGTCGTTCACCTCAAAACCCACTAATAAAGGATTTCAAAAACGCAGCCATCCAACTGACGCATTTTTTCCCCAGTGCAATTTATTTTGGATATTGTATATTTTTATGTTATCACTTTTTTGGGGGATTTCACCACTGATGCGCGTGATTAAGGGTGTAAAAGGTGGAGCGTAGTAGAGGGTTAAGGATGTGCGCTCTGACGTTTTGCGCGCGCACACACATACCAAAGAGCCGCGCATCCACTCCGACCACTGAACACCGGCCAATTGAGGTTTTTTTTTTGGTTTTTTTGCGCAATTTATTTTGGATGGTTTATTTAATCATATTTTATTTAATATCTGGTATGATTTTCTTTAACTGTCAGATTTCACCATTGGGACTAGTAATCGTAAGTGTAAATTGTTAAGATTTTAAGGATGTGCGTACTGGCGTTTCACGCACACACTCGCGCGCCCCGAGCGCATACACAGACACACAACACACCAGAGTCGCATCCACTCTAACCACAGACTCCTTCTCGTGACTGCACCACCAAACTCACCAAATCACCGATAACGGACGGAAAAGCCCCAGCAATTATGCAATTAACGCTATAATTGAATTACTCTGGTTTTTCTTTTTCGACGCCGTTATTATGAGCCTCGGGGATGAATTTCTCAAGCCTGTACGCCAAATTCGGACCTCTTTTCTCGCGCAACTTTTCCTTCTGGATTCACGACGGAGACAACCACGACGCGAGATTCGGAGGCGACAAGAAAGACTTTCTTTTCGCCGGACACGAGCCCGGCACCATCGTGCTGGTGCTGCTGTACGCGTTCTCGTTCGTTACCGGGCTGGTGGCCAACGTAACGGCACTTTCGGTGCTCACTCGGAAACGGAACCGACTTTCCGGCGCCTCCACCACTAGGAAGCTACTCATCAACCTGGCGGCGTGCGACATGCTAGTGGTGTGCGTGTGCATGCCGGTAAGCGCGGGACACCACGTGCACAACGCCTGGCTTTTCGGAGACTTTTTGTGCCGCGCTGTTCCGTTCGTGCAAGCCGTGTCGGTGTCGGCGAGCGTCTTGAGTTTGAGCGCCATCAGCCTCAACCGGTTCTACGCGGTGCACAGCCCGTTGCGAGCGCGTTCGTTTTTTACTAGCAGGAAAATTTTGTGCATGATCTTGTCGGTGTGGCTCGCGTCGTCGGCGCTCTGCGCACCGTTAATCTTCATCAACCGGACCCAAACGCTGCCGCTTTTGCACGGGCTGCGCGCCGTCACCGTCTGCGTGGAAAGCTGGTCTCGCGTACGGATGCGCCACGGTTATAACTTTCTGCTCTTCTGCTCGTTGTACGCTTTGCCCGTGATTTTTAACCTCGTTATCTGTTGGTTCACCGGACGCAAGCTGTGGAAGGCGCGCGCCGGTTTGGCGTGGACGCACGCGGCGGCGGCGGCACGCGTGAAAAGCCGGAAAAGAATCGCCAAAATGGTGCTGGCCCTCGTGCTGCTGTTCACCATCTCGTGGCTGCCGTTATACGCCGTGGACATTTGGATCGATTTCAACGTGCCAAGCTCACCGGACAGCCACGTGGAGGGAAGCGTGGGAGGCGGGCACGAGTGGGTTTTGCGTGGCCGTCCGTTCGCGCAGTGGCTAGGCCTCACCAATTCGGCGCTCAACCCGCTGTGCTACTGCTTCGTCGGGAATCTCTACCGATCCGCCAAACGCTTTCGCCAGAGCTACCGTAAGAAAGTGGCGGGAATCTTCTTCAGCGGCAGCAGCAGCGGCAGCGTTACCCGGGAAAGCGCCGCCTTGTCCTCGCTGATGGCGCGTTCGAGAGCGCGCACCGAGAGTGAGGCTGCGTTCGGGTGAAATGTTGTAACGCTGATGTGTCGAGGGTTAATACAACAAACTCTTAAGTGTTTAATTTTAGAATTTTAGAACAAGTGTTAAGTCGTGGAGAAGTTAAAGAAAGCGTGTGTTTGTGTGTCTATATGTGTATTCCTCGATTTATGCATTTGATGGACACTCTTTCTTTCTTGCACTCTTTTATGTTTTCTCAGCTCCATATACTTCCACGGTGATACATATTACAAATGTTTATAATAATACAGTTATAATTAAATTGCTTTTCTGGAGCCAAATGATTTTGAAGTATACAGAGAGACAAGACAGTGTGGCTCTATTTTGATTTTGATTTTTTTTTAACAAGAAAAGACACATAGATTAAGTATATATAAATATACTATAAAATATAAACTTTAAGAAGAGAGTGGAATTCTAGTTACATGCAGTATTCAAACTACAGTTATGGTTCTGGAATTTTCTTTTTGCATTGGCTGTGCAAGATTCGTGGTAGTTCAATATGGAAATTCTAAACAGGCAATGTATTAGAAATTACAGTATCTTTATGAAGTTAACTATGTGATGGGTTCAATAGTATGTGCAAATTGTCATAGCAGTAATCAAGTGGAGAGAACTACATTATGTACAAATGATGATCAATAATTGTGCAAATATTGTAACAGAAGTCAACTTGAAAAAAAAACACTACAATCAGGAATATGTGCAAATACTTTTCAATAATTTGTGCAGATATTGGAAGAGCAGTCAAGTGGAGAAAACTACAATCAGTAATATGCACAAATAATATTCAATAATGTCTGCAGATATTGGAAGAGTAGTCAAATGGAGATAAGCTTCAATTACACTTATGGAGTACAATCATATTTTTACTCATATGAGTGGAGCTGCACAGCAGCAGCAGTGTTAGATGAGTATACCGTACAGCCAATCTGTAAAGATAAACGGTATGCCTGAGATAGAATCAATGTGGCATGGACGAGATGTGTATCACAAAACAGTGATGAGTAAAGTGCAGAGGTGTAATAGACTCTTCTGTTACTCTTCTCTTACCACATTCAAAAAAGAAACACTATATAACAGTAACAGAACTACTCATATAGGCAAATACACATTTTTATCTAAGGTTATCTAAATGTCATTTAAATGTCACTTTGCTCTGCCACTATTGCATTTTTTAAATGAAATGGCCTTACCCTTTTATGATTCCTTTTGCTCACATTTTCCAACCTTGCTGTACTAAATGTTTCTGCAAAAGTAAAAATTGGTCATGCATTTAAGAAAGGAAAACACATAACTGTATGGTGAAATTCCTAATATGGAATCAAAACAACTTAATATGTGTAATTAATAATGATGCATTACTTAATTTTTGCAGATATTGTCACACGCATGATCAAAATCACTTCCCAATTAAAATTCAGAACCAAAACATGTCCAATATAAAAGCTTCAAAAACATTTGTTTACATGTATTGTTGTATATTGCAACAAAAAATATTTAGCTGTCATCATTGCAGTCATTAATACATATGCATTTGCATAATACATGCAAATGTATTTATTATTTCTGCATCTTTTTATTGTAAATTAGCGACTTTGTTTCCATGTATGAGTTTACAATGTCTGAGAACAGTTTATTAAATATTTGTGACTTTAATCTCTTTGTGACTTTTCTCTCAGTTTTACACCCTATTTCAACACCAGTTTACCTCTACAGCATTAACGGATGCCCTTATCAAGAACAACAAACCTCAGTGCTTTTCAGTCCTCATCTGTTCAAATCTGTGAAGTTAGAATTACGGCCAACTAAAGTCACACCTTTAAAGTAAACTTTGTCAAATGAAACATTAATACTGTACACAAGCAACAAGAATACATGCATTAAAGCTAGTGAGTAAGTGCCTTCTTAATTTTATAATTAAACAAAGTAAAAGATAAGTATGGAGTAGTCAGTCCCCTACTCTGAAAACAATGATACGTATATGATCATCGTAAGTTCTAAATAAATGATCTGATTATGTTTATTAAACATGCTCAATATTTACTGCAAATATACAGTTTCATAAGTCTTACATAAAATTACCTGTTTAAGAATTTACTAAATTATTCTCTATTAAATATATGAAAGAAATTATCAGTTATAAGAGTTTTATAAAATCAAATGGACAGTATTAAAAATTATGTTTTAATTTATTCCCATTTATAAAGATTTGGGTCTTCAGATGATGTTCAAAGACAGCTAGGTTCTTAGCCTCAGAAATATACACAAGTATATAGACAGACGAGACTACATGGCTTCAGTTTCTACAGAGTACAGAGAACACACATAGAATACACATATATAAAGAAACAATAAATACAACCTAAAATTTCAACTATAAGTAGAAAATGAGGATGTGCAGTTTTAGTTACGCGTTATGTTACAAAGAGGGTGTAACATAAGAGGACATAAAAGCTCCTCTTCTTTACTTCACGATGGATAACACAATATCAAACTATTTTACATCAATAATAGCACGTGAGTTTTTGAAGGGGGTTTTATAAGCAGTCCCACTGGGCCCCACATGGTTTTGTCCTCAGGTTACATGTGGCAGCCCACCTGGATCCTTAATGGGACTAATATGGGCTAAACTCAGGGCCCACTTGGGCAACCTCACTGGGCCCACGTATGGCCCCACTATTGGGTAATGTAATGGGCCCACTATTGGCCCATGTAAGCCCATTTGGGTAAATGATGGGGTTTTAACAGGCTAAACACAGGGGCCCTTTTGGGCAACTGGGCTATATAGTGGGTCACACAACAGACATTTTACAAATACAAAAGCTATATAGCAAACAAATATTTGGTTTGGACAAAATCAAATTAACACCATTTACTATTTTTACACAAATTTACACCATTAAACTACTTCTATAATACTAATTTAATTTTAAAATGCATGTACGTGGCTTATGTTGCCAACAGGTGAAGTAGGCAAATAAAGACTGTTCCACAAACATTACTGTCAACTTTGTCAAGGCATTTAACAAAAAAAAAGAAAAAGAAAACATTTACAAGTAATGAAGTTCGTTATCTGGCATTAAATATCCAACAGAACAAGTTATTAATACAAATTTGAAGGGTTGAAACTGTTGAAACTATGGCTCAGGCCCGGCTGCCAGCTGCATCATGCCTACCAAAGAGAAAAAAAATGCATTAAAATTCAGCTTATAGCCTTTAATGCTAAATAAAAATGAATAAATCTAACTTTTGTGTTTAACAAAACAGCTTTCAAACTTTTCTAACTTCCGTTTGTGAGTATGCAAGCACAATGAATCAAATTATCACAAAGCATCATCATATTCTGTTTAATTATGCTGTGCAGCCCCACTCATATAAGTATTCAAAATGTTTGCTCTAACATTACAGTAAGACAGGATTATATCAATTAGGTTGAGTATTAAAGAATTATCAATTACTTTAACAACGCAAACATAAATTGATCCATCTATAGCAGTCCTATGAACCCATCCAACAAGCATTATTGTGCTGTATCACATGTGGTATGCTATACTGTATACATATTTTTCCGATAGCAACAGAGGACTTCAATGAGGTATGTCCGATGTAAGCGTTGCACACAAAAGTCACTGGCATATATTTAGGGACGCAAAAATTTAGTTCTCTCCCAGAAATAATTCCAAAATGAGTTCAAATTGACACACAATTTGCCAAAACATCTGTATTTTTTCATTTCCATTGTAAATGTTGGAGAGTATAAATAAATATAGAAAATGGATGCTTTATCAAATAATCTTATTCTATATCCAGGTGGATTCCAAATGGATAAAGAAGTGTTTCCGCCTTGCACTAACCTTATTTTTCCTCACAGTACACAGCCATAGAATCAGGGGCAAATTAAGGTGTACATGAGCCCCTAGGCTGCATTTTCTGTTAGTCCCCATGCCAGGCTTATTTCAATGAATTGATATTTTTACTGGCCAGTTGGGGGGTCCCTGGCAGACTGCTACACATGGGGACCCCTAGGCTGAAGTCATATCTAGCCTGTGCATTAATCAGCACCTGCATAGAATGTCTCTGCATAATAAAAACTGCAAGCCAAAAACACAGGCACTGTTCTTACTATTTCTGTAGTATTATCTACAGTTTCAGCACTTTTATACTACATGATGCTAAAAAAAAAAGAAAATAATTCTGCAGGCTTAAGTAAGAAATCAGAAATGGACTCATTTTAAGACTGTGCCAGCATTTACACATCAAACTATGACAAATCTGAGTAATGCCTGAACACAACAACATTAGGCATGTATGGCTAACTTCTACACACACACACTATGGCCTAATAAGCCTAAAAAAGAGGGGGGAAAAACACCCCAAATTATCTAAGGGCTATAAGGGTTAACAGAAAAAAAGAGGGCAGAATATGTCTGTGCCTAGTGTGCACGTTCATACAGTTGTAAAAAGCAAGACAATGTGGACGTAATCCAAAGTATTCAGAATACGTTACAAATTACATTTTAGGACATGTATTCTGTATTCTGTAGTGGAATACATTTATAAAGTAATCTTCCCAACGCTAAAACTAAAAAGAACAACAATATTGTACTAGAGATGTAGCTGATCCGATATGTGGATCGGTATCGGTCCGATAACGGGCTCAAACGGCTGGATCGGGTATCGGTGGCATTGGGCCGTTCTGTGGAGCTGATCTGTAAATGCGTGTACACTCTATTTGTTATGCATGGGAAGTAGCACTGCGGTAAAGTAGAGCTGAAACGATTACTCCAATAAAGCTAATAATTATATTACAAAAAATGGTCGAGGCAAGTTTTCTAGAATCGAAGCTTTGTTTAATTCATTTTACTCGCTAGAGCAGCTCCGCTTGTATTTCACACGGGCGCTTAATAGTGACACACAAGGTTTTCAGTGGCGCGATCAAGACAACACCTGATCCCTCTGTATGTGGAAGTCTTTGTGAGATGTTCCGTGCACTAAAACAGAAGTAAATGCATAAAAACGTATAAATGACATTTTTCGTGATGTAAACACGCGCTGTGTTAATGAGCTCCATTACTTGCTAAAACGCTCAATTTCGGTCAAAATGTCGTCTTTATCACAGACACAAACCCTATTTTAGCTGATAAATAACCACAACAACCAGCATTCTACTCACAATTCTGCTGTTTATTTAGATTTTCCATCATTTATTCTGGAACGCGCGCCCAGCGCTTCATTGTGGATTGTGGGAAATGTAGTTTTCTGCAAAAGCAGCTCATTTTATAGGCCAAATTGGTTCAAAATGACAATCTTCAGTATTTCATTTTTAATTTATCAGTTTTTTTTTTCCAATTTTATAATGTTATAGTGTAATTAATAAGAAAGAAGAGATATTTATATGTCTAAACGAAAATCTTTTGAGAACAAATAATTTAGCATATACATGTGAGTGTAATTATTACGTTGTTTTAGTTAGGAAAACAGTATTTAAATCAAGCATTTCCTTCAGCATAACAATAATCTCAGTCATGTATTCAGACATTTTAAAGCATTATTTTATGTTTTAAAAAAGACTGTGACTGTATTGGATTTGTATCGGTATTGGCAGATATCCAAATTTAAAATCGGACATAAAAAAGTGGTATCGGCCCATCTCTATATTGTACACATCTAATGCACAATTTAAAATGGAATAGCTGATTGAATCAGGCAGTCTAGTTGTAGGATCATTAACCTGTATTTAATTAGGCTCCAGTGAAGTTCCACATTGGCACACATCAAGGCCACAGTTAATGGCAAATAATTTTGGAGCACTGACTAGTTAAAGCAATCAGACATGAATGAAACAGCACCGATGCAGCACACTGTGAAAGGCTGTACGACAGCTCGCCAAACGGCTGAGTTTTCTAAAGACAAACAAGGAAAAAGCAATCCCCTTTTAAACGGTACAATGCTATAAAACACTGTTACTTATTTCATCTTGATTTCTTAAACAAGAAAAGTAATCATAAAACATGCAATAAACTGTGACTCCCTCATTTTGCTTAGTGTACTTTTGTGCATAAAATCTGCATCAGTTTAATATGAATATTCTAAATAGACAATCTATGAAAAAATGAACAGTATCTCTTTAAAGTATCTCTATCGCTGTTTAATAAACAGTATCTCTATAAAGTCTAAATTTCTTATCTGTAGTGGTTCCAATATGTCGTCAAAATCTTCGCCCATTTATGCACCAAGGGTCGAATTTTGCAACAGTCACCGAGATGCCAAGTCGCTGCAAATGGAACAAAGAAGGAGAGCCAACTGTCCGTGCGGCGAAGACAGGGATTAATGGAAAAGTGATGTGCGCCCACAGCGAATAAATCTCCCACAGCGGCTCTTAGTGGGCACTAAATCATCACTTCTTGCTCAAGACTTGATGATTTAGCATCCCAGTTTTCCAGTTTTTACTGGAAAATTCATTATAAAGTTTTAACCCGATGCTGTTCTTGAATAAAAACAGGTTGTAGTCACCAAACACTCTGCGGTGACACGATAATTGGTTATGAAAAAATCCATTTTAACCTCTACAAAGCATTTGTTGACTTAATGGTTCAGTTTCTGACTACCGAACCTTCCTCCAAAACCTGATATTCATTAATTTTTGGGCCATTTTCGACCAAAAGTGATAATGGTAGCGGTGGTTGTGCTAACTGTGACCATTTTATAAAGCGACATTGCTAGCATTTCACCTCTCATCAGAATCTTAATTTGCACCTTGTTTAATAGCTATAGACTAAATTTTATCCTTTCATAAGTAGACATTTTTTAAACCACAGAAACATTCATTGTTTGATATTTATGGTGCTAAAAACATAAATATGCTAATAAGAAAGATGATCTCTTCTTGAGATGTGACATCTGAGGTACAAAATTGTTAACCAGCAAAAAGATGAGATGTGAAGATGTGAGACCACTCATCTGATGAAATGAGTAAAAACCTAGATTTACACTGTCATACGGTATACACTAATGTATCCCTTGTAACAGTGGTTTTTGCTTTTGGGAAAAAAAGAATTATGACTTGTGTTAGAGGAGAATCAGATTCCATGGTAACAAACCACAACTTTGAATCTATGCCATGTGTCTAGGCTATGTATCTATTCTCCAATAAGTAGAGGTTGGAATAATACGAAAACATTGTTGGAACATCACTGATGTACTAATTGGAATATAGTTGGGGCAAACATTGGGACGCTTATGGTGCAAAAGTTGGAATGTGTGCAAAAAAGTTGGAATGTTCTTAATGCAAAAGTTGGAGAACCATTGATACTATTTTGAAGCAATGTTGCCACAAAAGTTAACACATTGTTGATCCAAAGGAGCATCACTAAGGCAAATATTGCAGCATCACTGATGTAAAAAATTGGAGCATCATTGATGCCACAGTTGGAAAATCGTTGACAACGAAATTGGAGCAGTGAAACACAAAGAATTGATATCACACAAAAGCTAGAACATTGGTGATGCAAATATTGGAACATTGTTGATGCAAAAGTTGGAGCACTGTCAGTGCAAAAGGCGTAGCAGTGTTAATGCACCAGTTGAAACATGATTGGAGCATCATTGACCCAAAAGGTGGAACATGTCCAACATCATTGATGCCGAAGCTGGAACATTTTTGACACAAAACTTGGAGCATAGTTGTTGCCAAAGATGGACTTGGAAATATTGGTGCTGTTGTTAGAGCTTGATGTAACTGTTGGAGCATCCTTGACCAAAAGTTGGAGAATTATTGATGTGAAAGTTGAAAACATGTAACAACAAAAACTTGCCTGTCATTCATTATTTGCTCTCAAGTTATTCTGCAAGAACAGGTCCAATAAACATTATGCAGTTATAAGGACTTTAGCAAGTATTTTACATCGTATAATGATTTATAATCCCCTTCAAAATAAATATAAAAGTGCTAAATCTTTCTCTCTCCAGTGGACAGTGTTCATAGCTTCTATTTATCATACTTAAAGCATTTCATTTCTATATATTCTGTTTCCACGTACTGTTTAGAATACCAGGATGAAAATTGCTTGAGCAGTATATGATCAACCATTAAT
This sequence comes from Distichodus sexfasciatus, assembly GCA_032718565.1. Lineage (NCBI taxonomy): Eukaryota > Metazoa > Chordata > Actinopteri > Characiformes > Distichodontidae > Distichodus > Distichodus sexfasciatus. The sequence continues at coordinate 484,291 of JAVGVS010000090.1, read as the reverse complement.
ACATACACTACCAGTCAAATGTTTGGACACACCTTCCCATTCAATGTTTTTTCTTTATTTTCATTACTATTTACATTATAGACATCAAAACTATGCATGAACTGTGTAAAGGCTACATGACCCAGAAGGAGAGTGATGGAGTGCTGCGCCAGATGGCCTGGCCTCCACAGTCACCTGACCAAACCCAATCAAGATGGTTTGGGATGAGATGGACCGCAGAGTGAAGGCAAAAGGGCCAACAAGTGCTCAGCATCTCTGGGAACTCCTTCAAGACTGTTGGAAAACCATTTCAGGTGACTACCTCATGAAGCTCATCGAGAGAATGCCAAGAGTGTGCAAAGCAGTGATCAAAGAAAGGGTGGTTATTTTCAAGAATCTAAGATATAAAACATGTTTTGGGTTATTTGTTTACTACATAATTCCATATGTGTTCATTCATAGTGCCGTCAGTGAGAATCTACAATGTAAATAGTCATGATAATAAAGAATAAAACATTGAATGGGAAGGTGTGTCCAAACTTTTGACTGGTAGTGCATAGATAATAAGGTTAATGAAAGTAAATGGTGACCTAGTCTATTTTTTGTCTAATGGATTTCACATATCCTTAGAGATAGTATCTGTTTGGCTTTTATTAAACTAGGAGGATTAATTGATCTGTGTGTTGCCCTGTGAGCTGTATATTGCCCTGTTCTCCTTTCTCCCTGCAGAATTCCACCCGCATCGCAACCTGCTGTTTATGACTCAGCTTTAATTTGTGTTCATGTAGCATATGGTAGGTAAGTAGATAAATAAAAAGAAAGAAAGAAAACAAGTAGAAGAGTAAAAAAGATTGAGAGAAGCCAAGATGGAAAGAAAAAAAGAAAGACAATTTAGATTATAAAGTAGATATAAAGGAGATGATAAATAGATAGATTATATTAAAGGTTATATTAAATTGTAAATCATTCCTCCTCTGTTAAAGACGTTTTGAAAGTCATGATGGTCAGCAATGTCTGAAATGTATATACTGTATTACAGCCCTCTCAATTTGGAGATGCAATTTCTTGTCTTTTTTTTTTTTTTACAGTGACACTTTACTGCTTTCATTTCAGCACATTACATTTCAGCACACCCAAAATGTCCTCTTGTGTTCTTGGGCTTTAAGTCGTTTTGGAGTGTGTGTTCGCCTCAGCCTCCATGTCATCAACGCAGGGCCTCTTAAGGTTAGGAAATAATGGTAAGTATTTTGAAAGAGGGCCGGATATCTCTCTCTCTCCTTCAGGGTTGGCCTCCAGGTCATCCATCAGCAAAATAAACGGCAGCCCTCCTCGCTCATCATCTTCTTCACCCATAATGTTCCTCACTGATCATCATCTTCTTCACTCGACGTCTGGGAGGGCGACAATCCGTCTGATAGCTTGTGTGCAAGATTTGTTACTGTAGAGAAAAAGAGAAGTAGAGAGGAATGCTGAGAAAAAGAGAGAGGGAGGGACAGTTGAGAGAGTGAAGTCGAAAAAAATGGATGGATAGATCCAGTGTAAGAAAGAGAGTGAACGGACAAAGGAGAAAAGTGCATAGAAAGAAGTGGATAGAGAGAGGGATAAATGGAGAGAAAGTGAAATAGAGCGAGGGGGAAGGAAGAAAAAGAAAAAGGGAGGGAATGAGGAAGATTCAAAAACATCTGAGATAAGAATGCGAAGTAATTAATAAATAACAGCATAATACATGTTGATCTTTATGATCCAGGAGCTTTTCTAGTCGGAAAAAAGGCTGTACAGCCTTCATCTCAGCCCATTTCCCTACAACACCACGTTCTGGGGCTCTAGCACCAAAACGTCTCAGCCATGTTGTGGTTTGTTCCCTCAAAATCTGATTCCTCTCCAACACAAGTCATAATTCTTTTTCCTGCAAACTAACAAACCATTGTCACTAGGTTTCCCTCTTTCTTTTTCATGTTCAATTTGACACTTATAAATATGAAATGTAGAAGAAAAAACTGAATTGATATTGCAAGTATTTTTAAATAATAATATTAACTGTCAGTGTGTAATTTGAAAGTTTATTTATTTTAAAAAAATCAGTGACACTGAAAATATTGTTATATTTACAAAAAATTGTAATAATTCCAACAAGTAACAATTATTTTGGTTAATTAAGGTTTAAAGACTAATGGACATTTTGTCACATTATATTGTTTTTGAAAAATATTAAGTAACTTCCTCAAAAATAAAACAATATTAATATTAAATAATATAATTAAAGAATATAACTAAAATACAATTTCTTTAGATGCCATTCCTTGATGTTGGAAAACAAGAAAACATCTTTAAAACCTGAAACACATTTTCCCCTATCTCAGCAGCCAAACAATATAGTAACTAAAATGCTGCAAAATTGGGTCTTGCCTGTGAATGAACAGATCCTGTGAAATATAAAATGATAGTCTGACAAAAATTTGTTTTCTCAGCTGAGATAAACAAAATCATGAAGATAATCCAGACCCACCTGTCCATCTTTGCTATGCCTCAGATCACATTTGCATTTAAATTGGGCAGAAGCTGCTCTAATGAAAGGTCGACAAAGGTGGCATCTCTCATGAGAAGTCGAAGCTGTGTTGATAATCCCAGGCTAAAGAGATGTTTTACTGTCTGTTATAGGTTTATTGCAAAATCGTTGAAAAGGATTTTTTCATCTCATTTTAGCACTTCTATATTTCAACTTGAAACAGTGATGCATGCAATTTGAATGAACATATATGACTTTCCAGTGTTACTCTTAGGTTTTTTAATCAGTTCACGGAAAATAAAATAATGAAGATGCCAGATTGGCTTGAAACTAAAGTTGTCACTATGAGTATGTGTTAATACGACACACAATGTAAAAATGGCTTATCTTAAAAATTGCTGCCTTAAGATTTCACATAAAACCCATTATTTTAATTCTAGTTTTAGTTTTGTAGTGCTCTCCGTAAGCCATTTGTTGAAACAGTGTAAATAATTATTTTTAAAGTGAAGTCAATGTTAAAATTATTTTAGTGTACTCAGTACAGTGATATAACATTGCAGGAAAGCAATGATTAATTTTTGTTTTCCTCAGTATTTTTAGTTGACAAAAATAGTCAAATACAACATGTAATGGTCAGTTGGAGCACTGAATGCAGTAAATACATGTATTACATAGTGTGCTGATGTCAAACAGGAATTTGAGGTGTCAATGCAGAGCATTCTCTTATTTAGAACAGGCAAAAATAAATCTGACACAATGGCCAAAAAACAATAAGCTGAAATCTTCCCTTTTAGAAACAAACTGTACAGAGCACACCAACATAAGGTAGATCCAATGGTGGACAGATAGACACAAGAGGGCACAACAGGTGCTAACTAAGCTGAAATAGATGCAAACAATAAGCAAACACATTAAGCTAAACAAGATACTTAATTACCAAACTGATAGATAAACGTAACTGAGTTAAATAGATGTGGGAACTAAACAGGAAACAAAGCAAACTAAAACTGGACCAATGAAACAAACAGAGCAGGGAAACTAAGAACAAAGAACTAAGCTAATACAGGTGTAACTGACAAGACTAAACTAACTAATTTGGGTTAACAAGGGGCAGGACGGAGAGAAATGACAGACATACTACATAATACAGAAACAAGACAGGACAGGGTTGCTCTCTGGTGGCAGGCTGAGGAACAGTCCGGGGGAAGCTGTGACAGGATGTAAGGCCTGGAATATACTGTACTTGCTGTTTGGCAAAGCATACGCATACACATCCATCTACATCGTGAATGGACACTTGCTACTGCCCTATGCGGAACTACATGATACTGAAGACCTCCACCTGGGGGCAGACCACAGAAATCAGACCAAGAGTTATAATGGAAGATACTCAATGAATACCTGTAATATATACATATAGCACCACAAAAATCCACAAAACATCCCTTAAAACCATTAAAATTACAAAACCATAAAAAAAACATAAAAATCTCTACAATGTGCATGTTATAAGATTGCTAAGTGCAGTTATGTTATGTAAGAGTATTTTTAGCACTTAAAACAAAATCTCAAATAAGAAAATATTGGTGAATGTCAGAATCTTTGTTAAAAAAAAAATAAAATAAGAAAAATTCTTCTCAAGAATGGTTAGTGAATGTGAGGCCTGAGTACTCTCTGTTTTTTGCATAGTAACTAATCCGTTTGCTTGATTTTTGCAGGTGAAAGATTCAACTCCTTTGAGGTTTTCTATGACCATGCAGCTCCTTAAATGACCTTAAATGCTCTTGGTCTGGTCTCTGAAACTGGAAAGGAAATGTGCTATTATGTCCACTTAAAGGCAACATTTGCAGGAAGACAAGTTGCATCTTAAAAGGCCAGAGGCTTATTTTCTCAGGGTCTGAGGTCTGAGCAAGTGACAAATAAGAAATTACAAGAAGAGCCATTTGGACAGTGATGTCATTGGAGCAAAAAAATGACTCATTACATTTTTGAGATTTAGGAGCGCTGCAGTTCCAGCTGACAAGGAATAGGGACAGGCCATTAATTTTTTGGGATTGTTTGAATACATTTAACTGATTTGTGCATCATGTCCACTTGTGTGGGCAGCAACTTCTAATGTTCTCTATATTTCTAACCCTAACTTAATATTTTTAGAATCTGTGTTTTAAAAAAAAAAAAACTCCATGCATTTAATAGTCAGTGGTTGATATTATAAATATGATGAAAGATTCAATGGGAACAATTCCCTGTCTTGGCTGTAAAATGATTAATTAAGTTTTATCGTTCTGACTAAAAACAGCTAGACTGAGGTAGTCTATGCTTTTATTGTGAACATCTTTGAAATTATATTTTAACTATAAGTAGCTAGAAAACCTTGAACATTGACTGATGCACCATTTTTGACCAGAATTAATATCACAATTTAAGAATGAATGTTTAGATAAATACTGAATTTATCCTTTTGCACTTGGGAAACCTTTAGTTACTGGTTCTAGAGCCAATCTGTCAACTTTTCAAGTGAAGATCTTCTTCTCTTAAATCAGACCTGTTGAATGAAACCTGCAAGTCCTGGATCAGACTTCTTCAATCTATCATTTTGTCATAATTTGCTTATGTAAATGAAGGAACAGAGCCGCTTTAAATAGAGAAATTTCAGGTTAGATCAATTAAAAGTCTTATTCTGCCATCTAGTGTTCATCGGTTCTACTATTGTAATGCAAATGTCAGATCTTGGGCATTGTTCTTGCAGTTTGTTTATACTGTGGATACTACATATGATGTTATGAGTTTTCAGTGATAAGCTGTAATGTTGTAGATGCTGTTAATTAATCGTTGTGAGATTTCCAGAAGTATCTCAATGAGTCTCAAAATGACTACTGTCTCCAAAAATGCAGCTTGTTTGCCAATTAATTGTAATATTTCCTTAATATTTACTCACAGTTTTAAATATTAGTCAAGTAGAGCTTTGTTGCCATTTTAGGGCCTGGTTACAAAGCAATCACTTCTGATAATGGTCTCTTTAATATCCATTTCTGCCTACTTTTTATTGTTCTTATTCCATTCTCTGGTGTCACCTGAAGCTTACAAACCTTGCCTAAACCATACCTAATTTCCTTTTAGTTATGATTTAGTTAAGGTTTTTGGTTTACGTAAGGTTTTTAAGCTGCAGGTGACACCAGAGAATGGAATAAGAACAATAAAAAGTAGGCAGAAATGGAAAAACAATGATTTTCAAATAACTTTTATCACCCTAGAACCTACCCAAACAAGAAGATTAAGGATGATGGTAATGTTGAAGGAAAATATTTTAATGAAAAAAAACTTAAGTATTTAATTTTTTCAATGATTATATTTATATTTAAATGTATTTGTATAATTACATATACTTCCAATATATACATATTAAAATATTTGTTTATATATTTTCAGTGGTTCTTTCTGTTGCTTCTCTTACAAATAAACTTCACTTCTCCAAGAAAGCGCCAGCGCTGCTAGAAAAAGATAAAACAGTGTTTCCTTCCTATAAAAAAAAAGTTATTACGTCAACTTAAAAATGTATTCATATTCAGCATATCCTTCACTCTCAACGTTATAAAGACTTATTGTATGTCATACTTTATTTTAGAATTTCTCTGTAAGGGTTTTAACACCTCTCAGCTCAAAAAGGAGAAGGCAGGATCTGTGGTAAAGCGTCTGACGTCATCACCGTTACGTCTTTTACCGGACGTCTCCGCCTCTGTGACGTCAGGACATGGGCGGGGCTCCGACATGGTTTTACTCGTCATTTTTGCCGTACAGTTATCTTTTCATAAATTATGATCATCAACGAGCTGATTAAACCATGCGACATATTGCTGTTATAGCTGCTCTCATTTCCCTGTGTGACTGGGGTAAGTCCTTGTGTCTTTTCTTTATTTGTGCTGTTAACTTTTTGTAGGAAGGAAACAGTACTTTTTTCTCTGCATCATGTGGTTTCAGTGTGAAATGAAGTTATCATGAAAAAACAGCAACACACATCATAAAGTCTATTACAAAATAATATGTTAAAAACGTAGAAATTTAAACCTGGTACAGGTTTAGGTTTAAGCAAAGAATGGTAGAGAAACTGATAACATAAAGTGCTGTTGTATAAATGATGTAAAGAAAAACGTGTCCTTTATAAGAAGATAAGTATAAGTATATATTTCATGTATATTAGTATATAGTATAAAGTTTATTATAGGGATGTTATATCTATTTGTTTTTATTTAAAAGATGCTTAAAAAGTGCTGTGTGTTACTATACTGTATGTACTGTATGCTGTGCTCACAAATTACAATAATCATTCACTTAAATCCACTTATTATACAGTATAAAACGTTTACATAGCATTTGCACTGATGAAAATCTTTGTTGGTGCAAGACTATGTAATGTTTTTAAAAACTTGCTATGTAATCTTCATGAGAAAAAAAATATATAGTGTATATAGTTTGTAAAATCTGGTTTTTGGTTTGTATAATGATGTAGAGTGTATTTTAAAAAAATAATGCTGAAATATTGCTCATTTTTAGGATGCTATGGGGAGAGTGATCACACATCAATTCATGTCAAAGACTACACCATAGTACAACTTCGACTATTAAATAGTCGCCAACGGAGAAGCATCTCTAACCTGGTAGGAAACTCATATTCGAACTCATAGTCCATTAATAATAATGTCAACAACAATAAGTCCAAACCAGTACATCCCATGCTACCAGTATTTGGACAATACAACATGAACTGTACTATTTGGATTTTATACACATTTTTTCAGTCTGTCATGATTTTACTGTATTAGGTGTCATCTGGGTTGGAATCAGATCGCCAAGAACTCTATCCTGAACACCTTCAATACCAACTGGCCTTTAATGGAACTAATCTCACAATAAATTTGGAGAAGAACAGGTAAATATCATTCTAGGTTGGGCAGCTATAATGTTTCATTGCCAAAATATGGGTCTTTAAGTATGTTACAGTGTGCTTTTTTGTCGAACTTTCAGAAATCTCATTAGCCATAATTTCACTGAAATCTATTATCAAGAAGATGGATCAAGTGTGGCCACGTCTCTAAGCATTGAGGTCAGCCGAGAAGCTTGACTTTAGCATGACCCACATCATGTTTATTCTACTGCTAAATACATATTTTTATTCCATGCGGTATGTATTTGTTGCATGCTGAATGTGACAAAGAACTTTCTGTCTTGTAGGACCACTGCTATTATCATGGCCACATTCGTGGAATGCTGGATTCCTCAGTCAGCGTTGGACTCTGCTCCGGCATGAGGTCTTTAGTCATGTCATGTGGATGTTGTGATACAATCAGTGCAGCACGGGGAAATACAAGAGAAACATATGGCTTAGCCTCACCCTTGCGACTTCCTTTATTGAAAGACTGTTAGATGTTAGACTTTATGAACCTGGTCCATCTTTTTTAAATTAAAGCTCCTAGTGCAAAGGGTAGGAGGGTAGGGTGGTCAAGGCCCGTGAGGGACTGCTTGGACATCATAAATTGCTATTGTGGTGTACTTCAGGTATAAAGTACAGTTTTCCTTTTATGTTATTTGACCGAGCAGGCCAGATTCCCATTTTACTTTATAGCTGACAGATTCAACTCTGCAAAATGTTATATTATGTTTGTTTGGGCCTTAATCAGATAATCCAACAATTTGGGGGTCATTGGATGGTATGTTTGATGCCAATGTCCCAGCAGTTTATTGATACTGAACAATTTGCCTTTATCATATCTTGCAGAGGTTTCATCAGGGCAGAGCAACAGATGTATGTTATTGAGCCATTAAACAACAGTACTGAAGGCAATCATGCCTTCTATAAGGAAGACCACATCAGGACGAAGAGGAGCTACACTTTTTACGACAAGGAACCCAGAGTCGCTGGCCTTGCTAAGCACACTAGATGGGTACGTCCCCTCTTTCTGCCAATAATATATGGACAAATGTTTTGAAATCAATTCTTAATGACTGCAATAATGTTTTTCTAATCAGAAGAGCAAGTCTTCCTTCCGGACTCAGAGATACGTGGAGATGTTTCTTGTGGTGGACAATTCCGAAGTAAGCAGTCTACATTGTTGTTTATTTCAAACTTTCTGTTAATGGGAGGACTTGAGGGACTGACATTGTATTTTCCCTCTTGCAGTACCAAGCATTTGGCTCGGATGCCCGAGTAGTGCGATCCAGGATGCTGGAAGTTGTAAATCATGTTGATAAGGTATGATATTTTACAGAGGACATGCAGTAATACTATGCAAAATACACAAGGCACATTGGGCCTCATTCATCAATCAGTACTACCAAAGTATTTTTTCCTAAATTTGTATTTAAGAAAGTACAAAAGAAAGTCTACATTGGATTCACAACGTGTTCGTAAACTGCCGAATTGTTTGCAAGTTCATTGTTACAACCACAAATCCCTGTGTCCTCATAAACTGAAAGCATGTTCCAGATGTTCTTAATTAGCACTCTAACTGGAACGTAAAAATTCTCCAAAAGAAAAACAAACAGTTACTGTGTTTATAGATAGCAAATGTGAGCCATGGTGTCATGGTAGTGTTTGTTCATTATAAATAAACATGTTTAAAAATGATTATGAGCAATGATAAAAAATGTTTACATTTAAATAGTATAATGTTATACAACTGTAGAAGTGAAGAAAACCTAATAAGCTAATATTCTGTGCAAACACGCACCCAATAAAATTTGCATAAGCGTGCCCTTTCTCATTCATAGATTCTGTTCTTACCTAAGAACAAATCTCAAATAATGAAAAGATAATAAATAATATATCAAATATAAGAACAAATTTCTTCTTAAAAATGATTTGCTGAATGAGGTCCATAGATTGATAGATGCCCTTTGGTGGCTGGAAGGGTTATTTTTAATTTGAAAGGACACACATCAACACGCTGGTACCTTACTGTTACTTGGTATCGGACAATACCCCAAGTCTAGCTATCAGGGGGCGTCAACATAGTTGCCACCAGGCGGCCAACGAGAAGCTACTTGGCTCCTCTTTTGAGAAAAAACTCAGTATCTGCCAGTCTCTAGTCAACTATGATTTCTCTTTTCTCAGATATATCGTCCACACAACATCCGAGTCATGCTGGTGGGGCTGGAGGTGTGGACCGTCAAAGATCAAATCCGAGTCAGCGTGAACTCTGATAACACGCTCAACCAATTCATCGCTTGGCGTAACAATGACCTGCTTAAGAGGGTCAAGCACGACAATGCACAGTTTGTTACGTGAGTATGGCCTGGCCTGTAGTTGGTGGCCAACGGTAGTATGCTTGCCTATAAACCAAAAGGTTAAAGGCTGAAATTCAGCACTTTTTAACTACGCTTGACCCGAAGTTGCTTCAGGGAGATGGTTCCTGTGACTAGCAAATGGAAGATACTTTGTATAAGAGAATCGGTCTTACGTCTCAACTTTCAGCATCCCTCATCTTTCTTTTCACCAGTGCAATCAAGTTTTTGAACGACACTGTGGGACTCGCAAACAAAATAGCCATGTGTGCAGCAGGTTCTGGCGGCGTCAATCAGGTAACACAGGAGTCTCACTTTTTAAGAGTGTAAAACAAAGAGCACAAATGTAAAACAAAAACTAGATGAAGATTCTTCTACTTCTTCTTCTTCTTTTTTCTTCAGGATCACAATGTCAGTCCGCTGGGCTTGGCGGCGACCATTGCCCACGAGATGGGCCATAACTTGGGCATGTCCCATGACAGGGCTGGCTGCACCTGCGGGGCGTTGGGGTTTGACTGTGTTATGACAGACCGTGTGAGTTCAAAGTGAGTTTCTAATCCAAAGCAAGTTCAAACCCCAAAAATGCCATTAGCAGGTTATTTATTTCAGTGTTTCATGACTTTTTCCATGATTTTTATCTCTTAGCAAAGTCTTCCCAGAGCTGTTCAGCGACTGCAGCCTGGAGGAGTTGAGCGTGTACCTGGAAAATGCCAACTACGGATGCCTGCTGGACCCTCCCAGCTCAGACAGACTGTATGGGGGGCCCCGCTGCGGCAACGCTTTCGTGGAGCCAGGGGAGGAGTGCGACTGTGGAAAAGAAGAGGTCAGGGGCGTGCGTCAGCCTAAACGCCATCCATCTATTTTTCCATCTTGATCAGCAAGTTTTGGTAGCTTAGTCTCTGACTCCACTTTAGTGAAAATAATCTTAGGATACTTTTGTGGGTGATGCATCACATCTGGCCTCCCCGAGCGATGACTCGCCTAACAGATCATGTTCTGTAATCCTTTGCAGGAGTGCGAGAACCCGTGCTGCGATCCCAAGACCTGCAGATTTACAGAAGGATCGCAGTGTGCGGATGGAGAGTGTTGTGAGGACTGCAAGGTACTCGTACGCCAAAATATGACACACTTTCATATCCCTGGTTTCCTTCGGTTTAGACTCGGCCTGGTGTCTGTTAGTCATATTATGAGTAATATCTCTGCAGCTGTATGGAAGGAAGTAAACGTTTCAGATGAAATGACATTTTTTACCGGGCAAGCAAAGAGGAAGTTGAAAAAAAGTTGAACGTTGAAAAAAACCCTACCACAATTTATTATAGTGCATTGGAGGTCATTTCTGACCCCGTTATCGTAATTACCATTGATTGCTGTTGAAGAAATAGCATGACAGTGTTAGGAGTGAAACAATTAGAGTAGAGGAAAAGAGTGTGAAAACATTTCACAGAAAACAGGGAACAAAATGATGGTGCTTTGAAAGTGTCATTGTTCACTGTAATTCATGTGCTAGCAAATTCGAAGAAATTAAACCTAACGTACTATCCTTTCTTTTGCAGAACCTTCATTAGTTTTAACCCTCTGACCTCTTAATGTTTTATTGAAATACACTGTACATTTGCCCATAACTTTGGCAAATGTTGGGTTATTTTCAGAACTCTTTCCCTGTTGCATTCAGAATAAGATGAGCAAGAGATCCATCACACCTTAAATGTGTAGCTTGTGAGATGACAGTTTTCACAATCAACAATATTTTCACATTGAAGACACATGACAGCTTTAACACTGAGCAATAAAATGTCAATTCACGTTCAACTACAGTTATCAGTTTTTGTAGTTACAGATTGCAAAGAATGTTTAAAATGTTCACACAGACGCGAAGTTGTGAACTCGCCGCTGGCATTTTTAACAGTTTTTGTGTTTTTCATGTAGCTATATGTTTAAGATGTGGTGGGCAATATAATAATCACTTTGTTGCAATTTTAATTCTGAATGCAACATTTTGAAAACATTTGCCAGGCAAAGGTACAGAGTCCCAGTGTATGAATTTAGAACAAAGAAAAACACTAAGGATTAAGGCATCCATTAAAAATAAATCTGAAAAAGCCGATTTTTTTTTTTACAGTTTTTATCCTTGGTCAGTTTTATCTACATTTTGAATTCTCTGTTGAATGTTAAAGATTTTAATGTTGTTTAACGTAAGATGAATTTGAAAATTTGATAGTGGCAAGTTCTTTTGTATTTGTTCACCTGTGCTGTTGTCAGTATCACGATCCCTGGACTCTGGTTTTCTTTTCCAGCTAAAAACAGCTGGGAGTGTGTGTAGGGAGCCTGGGAATGAGTGCGACCTACCCGAATACTGCACGGGACGATCCCACAGGTGTCCGGAGGACAGTTTTAAGATGAACGGAGAGCCGTGTAGTTCTGGAGATAACTACTGCTACAACGGCCAGTGTCCCACCCTCATCCAACACTGTCAGAGGCTGTGGGGGAAAGGTATTTATACTCCAAATGATACTGCGTCTTAGACTTCATTAACTGAAGATGGAATGGTTTTGGGCTTAATATTACATTATAGTGTTATTACTCATTAATCAAGCTATAATCATCCAAATAGCATCCAGCATCCAGTGTCCCAGAGCTTGATTCAGACACTTTCAGCTCGTAACCAAGTCCACCAGCAGCTATGTTGATACTTTTAATAACAAGTCTCAAACACAGTAGCACATATAGGACCACCAACAGTGTTTCACTTTGTAGCAGATGAACACAAACCGTCTGATATACTGTCATTTGGTTAAAAACATTAAAAGTGCAAAATGAATATCTTTAATATCTTAATTTATTTCTTAAATTTGTTAATAAGTACATTAAGACATTTAAATATTATGATATTATACAACTGCAGAATTGAAGAAAACCCAATCAGCAATAACATTTGCATAAGAGGGATTCTGTCATTTCCAAATTGTATTTAGAAAACACTGGTGAATGTAAGCATCTTTATGAAAAAGTGGGTTTTACGCATACATTTCAAAACGGTTGGAGAATGAAGCCCATGGTACTTTTTTATTTATTTCAAAGGTGCCAGAGTCGCGTCAGACTCATGCTTTAGGCTTAACACTCTTGGGGGAACTGATTCCAACTGTGGAAGGACAAAATATGGATACCAATCCTGTAAAAGAGAGTAAGTTTACCCTTTGTCCAGTTAAACCAGTTTTGACTTGCCATTTACAGCATTTCAATGTGCTGAACATTTGCATTAAATGTGTAAAATAACCTTTGTAATAAGCTGCCATTTTTCACTTCAAGTGCTTCGATTTCTTTATCCTATTTCTCTAGGGACATGTTTTGTGGAACAATATTTTGCACAGGAGGCGATCTGATGCCTGTGACTGGTGTGAAAGCTACCCTGATGGGGGGCCTGTGTAACAAAGTGAGAGACAGGACGGAAGAAGACAACTTCAGCATGGTGCCTACAGGAACTAAATGCGGGCAGAATAAAGTAAGAATCTTACAAATTCAGACAAACTCACTTTTTTGCAACTCAAAAAGTCACACACTATCCTTATGTTTCAACAGGTGTGCTTCGACTACAAGTGTCAAGATGTGACAGTCTACGGGCATAGCAAGGACTGTTCGCTGAAATGCAACGGTCGTGGGGTGAGACTGATGTTTGTACCATATGCCATGAAAGTTAGAAATTGACTGTGTTTTCTCAGATTGCTCAAAAAGTGATGCTACAGCATTGCATTGAAGAGTGTAATTGGTATCAGTATTGGAAAGTGTTAAGATTGGAACAAATTGGTAGCATTTTGTTACTGGGAGAGTGCACTTAATGGTACCACTTTGTACCTTTAAGCTGAGGAACACAATTGTACCTTACATCGACCAGAAAATGTGCCAACACACATTTTCTATTTTATAACAACTAAAGAATGGCAAAACCCTCCGAAAAAATGGTTTCGTCTTGTCACTGGGGAGTAGCTCTTAAAGCTATCATTATACCAGATGCACAAAATTGTACATTATACTAATGAACATTCAAACACAGTAAGTCACTGATGGTGCAACGTTAAGGAGCAGAAAAATGGCTTTTTTGTCTTAGCAGCTCATTCTTCATGCTTAATAGCAACTAACATCCTGCAATAAGAAGAAGTGAGCAAAAACACATCCACAGTATGACTAAGTGGAACACTTTTCCTGTATGAACCCACAGGTTTGTGATCACAGAAAACAGTGCCATTGTGATCCGGGGTGGGCTCCACCCAACTGTGAAACCAGATATGATGACTTGCCCTCCGGTAAGCTTCCTCTGGATTACTCACCCATGAGAAATGCTTCAACAAGAAAGTCGTTTAGCCTTCAAACACCGACATAACGGAGTGTTGATTTGATCCTTTCAAAGGGCATGGGGTGATCATTGGCGTTTCTATGGGACTTGTGATCCTGCTTCTGCTTGCTGTAGCTTTTGGAACCTGGATGTACTGCAAGAAGACAAAGGACGTAGGCTGGAGCTTGAAAAGGTCAGTTGAGCTTTGGCAACACAACCCCCCTCTCCCTCCTCCCCATTAAAGTGAGTAATTTATAGCTAGTGAGCTAATGTTTGTGTGTTTGTCCAACTCCTGTAGAGAAAGTCCATATTGCCCTGCGCAACTGAACCCTCTTTTTGAGAACCATGAGACAAAAAGTAGTGTCATGAAGAACCGTCCCCAGATAAGTCAACCCACCTTCGTTGGGTCAACCGCCACCCGGCCCTGCACCCCACTCCCAGTCCGTCCTGCGCCAACCCGACCTCCACCTCAGGTAAGAGCCAGTGTAACCACGTAGTGGGTACCCACACTGGCAACGGTGCTATCTTTTAACAAATGAAGCACAACACTGCAACCACAAACAACACTGTGCTTATGCTGAGCAAAACACCAGCGTCAATCATCTTCCTTTCCACAGGCTCCTATAAAACCAGAAGCACCAGCGCATCAACCACAGGCAAGGCCTCCACCTCTGACCAAGCCCTTGCGTCCTGCTGAAGTGAAACAGGCAAGTTTTCACAAGTCTGCATGGGCGGGGTAAATGTTAAACACCAGAGAACACAAACACTATATGACCAAAAGTAAATGATAATTTTATTATCATGAACGTGGACAATATAGCCTTCCTTTGTGGCAGTAAAAGTCTCCACACTTCTGGAATGGCTATCCACAGTCTTCAGGGGAGATTCTGGAGAGTGTCTAGGGAGATTTTTAAGAATGTTTGGAGAATTTGTGCACATTCACTGAAGATTTTTTGTGGGACTTTGTCCAATTTAAGACAAAGTAAATTGGATTAAAACAACTGGCTTACGAGCTTCATTCCAGCACAAATCATGTATGTGCTGTAGCGAAATGTTTTGTACAACTGCGCACTTCCAAATTTGGGGCAACACTGAAATTGACATTGAAATTTTAACGAGTGATTATTTGGCATTGTGAACACATCACAGAAAAGCACAGCACACAGTGCACCACAATGAAATGTGACCTCTGCACTTGACTCATCTCAACTCAGCTTTAGCAGCATCAGGGGAGCAGTGCTTGGGGACAGTGCTTTGCTGAGGAGTACCTTTACCGGTCTGGGACTTGGACAAGTGACCCTCTGATCACTGGGCCAACTCCCCAACTGTTACGCTACAGATACCACAAAAGATGCAACTAAGATACCCCATATTTACACTTATGAATTTGGAATGGGGATGTCCAAGAAGCTCATATTGTATTGTAACATAATGCTGACAATTTAGTGTTTTCCAATATGCACTTTATAGTGCTATTCATTTTTATTAAGTAGACTTGCATTCCATATGAAATTTTAGGTGAGCAGGTCTGACCCTCCACCGGTGCCTCCAGCAAAACCAGTGATGAAGAATGACTCTTGGAGGAATCAACAGGTTAGACTTTTTTACGCTGAGAATGTTTAATACCTAATACTGTAATGGTGAAAAGTGTAGCTTTTGTTCCTGAACTGCATGATGAAAGCTTGAGTTTAGTAAAAGTGCCACAATTTTTTTTCAGACATTGTACATAAAGAAATTGACAAACTAAAACAGAAGTTTTCCTTTGCAGACTGTGGGAACCGAAGTGAAAATTGCACTGAGGCCTCCTTCCATGCCAAGAAGATGACTAGGGGAGGAATCATCATGAGAATCAATTAAAGGGCCTGACGGTCTGTTTAAAAGTCTCCCGGGCCTCCGGTTTGAGTAATGCAGGACGGTACAAGAACCTCCGATGACACACAGGAACCGGCTCTTTGTGCGGAGATGCTGGTTTGGCTGAAGCAAAATGGAGAATTACACTGAATTACATTTTATTGTTCTTTAATTTATTTCACTTGTGCATACTTGAATTTATGTGTGCTTTGCCATTCAAAGAGCTCACTCGATTTTTTTCCTACAAAACTTTACAGCTTTGCAGTCATCTTTTTTGCACTTTTATATATTACTATCAAAGTACTATCAAATGTCTCAAACGTATTTATATCATTACGACTTTGTACACGTTTCTGTTTAATGTGTATTTGAACTTTTTATATTAAACAAAAGGAATGTAAATGTAGTTGTCATTTGCTTTAATATATTTTTTTCTTCATACTTTGTGCCTTTGTAAACAAATAAGAATATGCAATCTAAGCATAACCATCAAAAATAGATAGAAAATGATGAACTAAGTTCAAAATAGCAAGCAGCCCCTCCACCTTCTCTTCATACTTGATAAACCATCTGAAACTAAACTGGTTTTGTCCTGACCAGTACTTGAACAACTAGTTTTTGTCCTTATTTCTTGTTGTTGCTCTTCTTCTTCCCATTTTTGGGCACTACTCTTCTCCACTCTTTTTTTTGTGGAGACACCCATCGGGGCTTAAAATATTCAGCTCACTGAGGAAAAATATGCTATTATTACTCTTGTCAACAGCCCAACTGCAACCCACTTTTATTCCTTATTTTTCAGGTTCAAAAATTGCCATTCCTCATTTTTGCCTCCATCAAGGCTGTCATTAAAGCTGCCAATGACTGTTTTACCCACAACAGTCTCCATTAAATTGAACTGTGCTATTACTTTTCTTTTGGTTAGCTGGTTCCTGACATCAGCTTAACATTAACTTGACAGCTCATAGTTTAACAGCTTGGTCAACTTGACTTGGCTTGGTTTACGGCCATTGTGAGGACCAAAAAGGGATGTCATCCGGTGGTCATTGTGGATGCCAAAGTCCTCAGTCAGTGTATGTCGGCGTGTTTCTAAAAGAGTAGGCGTGAATTCCTGATGTCCTGCTTATATTATCCACCAACACCCTTTCCTATCTGGCAATATCTCCCCATATCTGTTAGCGAATTCAGGAGGAGCGGAACATTGGTGCTGTCTGAAGTGAAGTTGAAGCTGAAACCATTTTGTGGGCCTAGAAAAGCGCTATGGAAATGTAAAAGCAGAGGCAATGAGAGTTTTGCAAAACCAAAAAGAATAATTGCATTTGTCTTGTAAGCGGCATTACTTGAGGCTATTTTAGGTTTTCATATACTACACATATACATACCACAGCCACTGAACCTGGCCTTAAACTTTAATCAAACTATTTTTCAACAAGTAATTTTAATTAATTTTAGCAGGCTTACAATAAAACAAATGGAGTAATTGACAAATGCAAGTCTTGGGAGAACATCTGCCCCGCAAAACACCAAATATAGTAGATGAATAAGTTACTGTAAAGACTTACAGTATAACAATGATACAATCTCCTAGTTGTCTACATTTATCTGATATTAAATGTCCTATAAAACTCAGTGATTCACTTGCAGGAGATTCCTGTGTCAGTCTGGGATGAGTCTAGTCCTGTTTACGCCTATTTACAGAGTAAAGGAGTATTCATCAGCTGTATGAGACACACTTACTTTAGAGGTCCTGCTGCACATGATTCAGGCTGATTCAGAAATGGCACACATTTAATAACAGCCGCTTGCTCTCCAGGTTATCTGATGATTCAAGATAAATTCAGGGTCAAACAGTTCCAGAATGCAGTCATGCAACAGGAGGTGGAGTGGTAGTTGTAAAGTGAAAAAAAAACAGCAGATGACTGTACAACAAATGATTTAAGATGTTTCGTGAAGTCAACTGAAATGAAATTTAATTAAAGAGGAGGAAAATGAATGCTGACCTTACTAATGTCACAAAAAGGACTAAAATCAAATTGTTTCAGCTTGTTATAGGTTAAAATGTCGGGTTTTATTAACAAATGATAATAGATGTATTGTGAGACCATCTGAAATGTCCATATATTTAATGAAACATACTTGGAAAGAAGAAAGACTAAAAGACCAAAAACCCCAGACTGTTTCAACATGTTATTAACATTCTCTAGTTTGATCATCTTTTAGTGTTTTTATTGAGGAAAACTGAAATTTATCTGTAACAAATTACAGATAAACAACAACAACACATATTTTACTCATATATTACACTTCTCTTTTCTTCGTGGCCTTCTCAAGTGATTGATGTTTTTAATAAAAAAGGCATAGACAGATTAAAATGCTGTTCACAAAAAAACTTCAGATGTTACACAGGCCTATGTTCACCAAATGTGTGCAACTATAGGAGGAAGTGCAGGGCTTCCGGAGGTCGTTTTTTCACTCACATCGCCATCTTGTGGGCATATGATCAGCACCGGGCAGGAAATCTAGAGTTACCACACTTCTCTTGAAGCGCAGGTTGTAACCTTCCTGTGTTGCTAAAACTTCTGTAGATTGTTACCAAATATTTATGATACTGTAATAACCAGAATAATGGAGAACATTTTATCCTGAAACTCACAAACTACAGTGTGTATTTTATTTAGGGTATAATTGTGTTATAAGGACAAAACCTACTTCATATTAGTATCCGGAATTTCATCACTGCATCCTAACAACATTTACAAACATTTAAACCAAACAAAAACACACAATAAGTGCTCAAAAATATAAACTAGCTTTTCTGTTTTAGAAAAGGAAACCTGCATTATGTTTGAAATCACTGGTAAAATTCTAACAAGACCAATAACAGCAATTCATTTCAAAATGGATTAAAATGTGAAAAACAGTTATGCCTGTCTAGAATTAATGAAACTGATTCTATTTCCCTGGAAGTTGCAAACCTGGAACCATTTGAATTAGAACAGTGTATAGGACATGACACTCTTTTATGGTTACAAAAGGCACTAGTGAGTGTGTAAGCAAGAAGAGTTTTGAAATTTCATCAGAAACCACTGAACAGGAATATGTTCATCCTGTGGTTGCCCTTGGCTGTCCCTATTGACGATAAGCGAGGTCATGACCTCTGCTCTTTTAGAGGAAATCCTTTTTAGGATATTGGCTTGAAAGTTGCAAACTACACAGTGTTCATGAAACAAACAAGTTTCTTAGTTACTGTTGTGCCATTAATCTACTGCATTCACAAACAGTTCACAAATTTTGACAAACAGAAGCAAAGACGCACAATCTCAATCCCCTGACTCTGATAATAACTAGATGTAAATAATACTACAGCTACAACTAACATTAACCTCAGTAGCCAAAAGCAAATCTTTTACCTTTTTCACATGATATATTTTTCATATATACATATATATACTGAATATATATATATTTACAAAATCTATTTTTACTATTTTTATAAAACTATTACTATTACTAAAACTTTTCTTCATAAGGACAGGTCCTCATAAGCAACCTCAGGTTTCCTTTCTATTACAATAATAATAATAATAATAATAATAATACAATAATAATAATAATAATAATAATAATAATAATAATAATAATGTTTTTCTACAAAACATTTTTACAGGGATTGATCTTTAAACACTAAAATATCCCTGCAAAGCCAAATTTCAATATTTTCTATCTTTTAACGGACGATCAGCTTCTTACCAGCATCTAAAATCCTGCTTACACATAGTTATATCCATAAAAATCCTGACATATTTATTCTGTTTGCAGCAAGAACTTATCTCGACCCTCACGTCTATCTTTATGAAACTACACCCCACTCGTGCTGTGTTGGGTCACTGCCTGGACTGCGACAATTAAGCTGTAGCATAGGAGAATGTTTAACAAAAAAGCACTTGGGTCTGTTCTGTGGGATTCAAAGTACTGAAGATCACGGGGTTGGGCCTTTTGCACTTTTTTCCTGCTGACTCGAAAAGTTTGTTATCCTGTTTCATGTAAACCTTTTTTTCACTCTGTGCATGGAAAAAGGAAAAATGGAGAACAGCAGAGTGATGGCTCCACTACCAAACCCTCCAGAAGAGGATCTTAGGGAGCAAAATGTTTATGGCAATGTTTTTGCTGAACTAGAATCGATGGATTTGCCTTTGGGGACGACCTTAAGGTAAAAGAAATCCTTTTCATTATTACCAAGAGAAATTCGTTTTAATATAGAAGGGTTAAATTGCTACGAATAATTCAAATTTGAAATATTCTGCATTATCATACAAATGTTTACATACGGGATTGCTGATATATGCCATAAAAATAGAAATTTTCTATTAAACATGAGTGAACTCTCTTTTTAAACCTTTTATGCACAGGATAGACTTGAGTAAACAGTCATCTATAGGTGCTGACTTGTAGCGGTTCTAAAGAGAAAGGGTAAAATGTGGTCTTGTATTATTACCTCAAGACATTTCTTTATTGTCACAAAAATTCATGGATTTTTGTACTATGCATATATTCATGAACGTTTATCTACTGTACATGCATTCAATATTGGATTGCTACTTAACCAATTTTTGGATTAAATACCAAATAAAAGTTTTCTAAAATGTGCCATTTGACATACATAATTCCTGCTGCTGATTTTGTAAATGCATTAATAGACATTTATAACATGTTATTACCAGCTCTATTAGGAGATGACGATAAATCAATCTACATCAATACAGTACATCAGTGATCAACTAGCCCTAAAATGTCAAATGCTATTTTAGTGTGCAATTTGACTTTTTAGGAAACATGATTGAATGGGAATTGTTTACAGATATTTTGTACATAAAATAGTGATATAAAGTGAATTATTACAGTGCTGTTACACACCTATTACTTATTTATTATAGATTGCCCAGGTAACGTCCTATAAAGTCCCTCAGGGTTTAAAAGGCAAATTTCACAATTTTTGAAAAGTAAAATTAGTGAGTTCTAGTCATAATTTGTCTGGTTTTATGTCATTGAAGTTTTTTAAGCAATATTTGACATATTTTGTCCTTTTTGTCATGAGGAATGAACCGTTATTAGACGTGATTGTGACACTACCTCGGCATCGCTGCCTCTATTACATTGTAACTAACTGATACATGACATTACCAAGCCTGAAATTATATGCATCACCTTCTTTAAAACAGAAAAATCTTTCTTTTTTTTTTCCTTGATTGAGCAACCAAATTCTAATCCAAGTGTGTAATTCGACTTTTTGATTACTGAATATAACAAACATTTTATACATAGGAGAACGGTGGTATAAAGTGAGTTATTATAATGCTATTACACACCTACTGTTTATGTGGCGAAGTTCCCAATTTTTGAGGAGTGAAATAAGTACGCTCTAGTCAAGAATTGCTTGTTTTTATGTTCTTATCAGCACTTTTGCGTGTTTTGCCACATTTTTATCATGGGAGATGAACCGTAATTAGCCGTTGTTATTATTATGAAATGGTGCCGCCTGTCGGTGGCTCGCCGCCATCGCCGCATCCACCGCATTGTCACAAATGTGCCCCTGTGATGAACACAACCAACATGGCGGAGAATGAGAGCTTGGAGACTATCACCGAGCATGAACGCATTCTGCAGGAGATCGAAAGCACGGACACGGCCTGCGTCGGCCCGACGCTTCGGTAGGACGTTTAGTCTCATCTCGGCTTTCCCCCCCCGTCACTCCGTCGCGCCGCTTAAGCGGACGTTTTGTCTCGTCTCCTAAGGGGAGAGACGGGACGGACTTGGGCCTGTGTTTTCTCAGACAACGTTATTATTTGTGGCATATATTCATTTCGTGCAACTAACAGGACTATTGAGACGGTCCGGAATGTCGTGTCTCGTGATGGATGTCTAAAATAAACGCTCTAATTTTTGCTTGTCAGACCGCGGAGCGGATGTCGGACAGGGCCGGTCCGCGCGGACATTGACGTCACAGCGCGCGAGCCACGGTTTCACCTCGCAGTTAAATCGGCCTTAAAGGTTCAGGACGACGTTTACCGTGCGGTTTGGCCGACTGAAATGGAATAATGCCGGTTTCGACGCGCCTTCGTGTGGCTGCTGCAACCGCTATATTCGCCCTTGTGGTCAGGAAACACGCCGGCTGTGTTCCATTTCATTAACGTTAAAGGGACAATCCGCCCCAAAACACTTGCATGGCTAATAGTGAATGAAAGCTACTGGGGCAAGTAGTACGTTTGGCTAACGGGGCTGACCGAGACGTACTTGCCCCGGTTTCTTTCCAGTCAGGTTTTAACTGAAATATTACGTGTTGTGTCAGAGGTAAGATGTCGACATTGCGGTCATTCTTCACGATATGTGACCCGATACATTATATCAGACATCCCTAAGTCCCAAGGTTTATACCGCCCTCAGATCCTCCGCGAAAATGACCTTTTGCAGGTTGGGATATTTGCAAGATGTTAAAATAATTACAGTTGTCAAAATAAGGACTGAATGCGCAAGACATTGATGTCAAAAAAATCCACAGACATTACGAATTCACAACATTAAGGTGGAGTGACACTGGAAAAAACATATTGAACACACTAACTGAAACCTGTGTAATATTACGTAGAGAAGCCTTGCTTGTAATTGTAATGACAGCTTCAGTACGCGTCCTGTGTGAAGCAACTAATTACCTGCAGTGATTTTGACCCATTCCTCTGAAATGATTGCTTCACGCAGGCATATTGGAGAAATGATCATGTTACGAAAATGTCTTGTTATAACATGAAAAAATTGTCAGAAGGTGAAAAATGTTACATCGTGAGAAGTTGTCATATGTAAAAAAAAAAAGATTGTGTTAACATAAAAAATGGCCAGTGTACAACATGAAAAATTGGACCGATGCTTCGATATTTTATGACGCATTTATTGTACGCCAGAAAGCTTGTGCCAGGCTTGTCCAGAGACCGAGGTGGGATTTTACACGGGCCGTCCCTTCTGTCTTAAATTGGATGCCGTTATTTTGTGCCAAAATTCTGAGCACGCGGTGGCATGTTTGGAGCAAAATCTCCAGTATGGGCAGTTGGTGGAGTAACGGTCGGGTGTTCGCCCTGTGATCAGAAGGACGCAGGTTGGAATCCAGGACCGGTAAAGTTACCACAGAGGTACTCATAAGCACAGTACCGTCCCCAAGCACGGCTCCCTGGGCGCTGTGCTTGTTGGATGCCCAATGCTCCTTCACGGATGCTGCGGTGTGTTCACAATGACAAATAATCACTCACTTTCACTTTCACATCTTAGCACATTTAACTCTGCCTGCATGCACAAATTTTCTTTAACTAACTAAATTGCGTATTGCGTAAATTGCGTATTGTGAATTGCGTGAATGTGAGCTTGCACATGGGCTTTTCCCCCAGCCGTATATTAACGCACTTAATAGTATGGTAGGTAAGGCACTCAAAATTCTGAGCGCACAGTGAAGCTATGGTGAGCAAAATATCTTGTCTTTATGCACACAACTCTCCCTGTGGTCCCACTCGATTGCTGCCTCCTCATTTATTAGCATTGGTACTGGCATCAGCAGATATAAGCATTAAAAATATCGGATATCAGCATTGGCCAATAATTCCCTTATCATGCATCACTATTTGTTATAACATGAAAGTTAGTCTGTTATAACTTAAATTGTCATGTTACAACAGTAAAAATTATTTTGTTAGAACAAAATGATCATGTTACTATGTGAAAATCGTCACATTATAATTAGGGATGCACCGATCGATCGGCCAGCGATCGGAATTGGCCGTTTTTTGGCCTGATCGGTGACTCACACGTATTGCCGATTTCAAACCGATCTTGCGCATGCGCATTACTTGCAGCACAGCCACGCGCGCATTCAGGCAGCGTTCACATGTACGCTCAACGGAGGCGTTTCTCATTCACTTTGACATCGTGCGGCGACGAAATGAATTTTGGGTGCGTCAGTATGGCGTCACATCAATCCAAAAACTAGAGCGCGCAGAATCGCTTGCCGTAAAAATTTCGCGGGCGTAAATTTCAAAGCCGCGCACACAAATGTGAAACTCGAGAGCACAAAATTAAGAATCGAGTGCCCGGTTGTGATAATATTGCACACGAACTGTATTTTTCCTCTTGCGAATGTCTTTTTTTTTCCCTCTCGATGTGTTAAATGTCCTTGTGTACTGAGAAAATTTATGAGCGAGTGACAAAGGCGTTGGTTACTTTACCGTTTTGCGTCCTTATTAAACGTATAAGACCTAACTATTAAATTATAATTATAAGGTCGATAAACTATAACTTGCGTTCAACCCACCCGTCGCCGTTCCTCTTCCTCCGACATCTTTGGTTTTTCTGTAGGAACTTTCTTAAGCCAATCACAAAACCAGGAGCCATCAGCCAATAGGATTCGCAGGCAGAAACTGCCAAAACCCCGCCCCCAAACTGTCCAAACCCGCCCCTTTCAACCCACACGCGTAGAAATCTCACTCGAGCAAAAAAGCCGCTCGTCGGTAATCTACTTTGTGCGCGAGGACATTTAACACATCGAGAGGAAAAAGACATTCGAGAGAGGAAAAATACAGTTTGCGCGCAATATCACAACCGCGCACTCGATTCTTAATTTTGTGCTCTTGAGTTTCACATTTGCGCGTGCGACTTTGAAATTTACGCCCGCTAAATTTTTGCGGCAAGCCATTTTGTGTGCTCTAGTTTTGCCGTTGATGTGACGCCATAGAGCCACTCTTCTAGCTGTCACTGAATGCTATTGCGCAAGAGCGAATCTCACCAGAGTGTGGTGTATTGGTGCACTCCAGTGGAAAGTGGTAGTATTGCACAGGTAGAAAGGAAGGAAAACGTTTCACTCCGTTTAAAAATACATCTGGCGACAATTATCGACAATCAAATTCGTCAGCGACTATTTTTATTGTCGACTTTTGTCGACAATGTCGAATAATCGTTGCACCCCTACTATGTAATATTGATAGTGATTTAGTTTGCTTTCCACACTAGGCTGTAGCTTTGACAGTACCTTTAATCGGAAGATTAGCTGATTAGTTAGCAGCTAGCCATGCTAATTAGCTGAGCAAAGTGCTAATTAACATTCTTCCTAAAAACAGCCAGCTTTCTAAGATTGCTTAAGTTTTAGCACTTTGAAGCCCAAAAGTATGGAATCTCATTACATTCACCAAAGGGAATAAAATACCCTTATCTCATAAATACTCCTAATATTAAGTCACTGTTTTCAGCTTGTGAGTTATTATTTGTCATTGTGAACACACCACAGTACAGCACACAGTGCACCACAATGAAATGTAACTGCTGCATTCGACCCATCCGTGAAGGAACAGTGGACAGCTTTTTGGCAGTGACTGGGTAGCAGTGCTTGGGGACGGTACTTTGCTCATGAGTACCTCAGTAATACCTTTACCGGTCCCTGACTTGAACTGGCGACATTATGTCCACAGGGGCCGTTGGTAGTGTAGTGGCGGTTAGGGCGTCCTGGAATTCGACCCGGCGACGCTCCGGTCAGCTGCAGAAAGAGAGCGAGTTTTCCTGAGAGTGTGGACTTTTGGCCCTTTTTCTAATAATTTTTTAAAATTTCTTAGCCTCAGTGCAATAATACTTTTTGGAGTTTCTGTGGTGCATTTTTGCATCCTTACAAATCAGGCCAGAGGTGTTAAAATCATGTTCAGCCTGCTTTCACAGATCAAATATGACAGTTGTGTTTCCTGTTGCGTAGCTTAGTAGGCCGCAAAGGTTCCTGTCAGCATCTCGCTTTACGGGGCCCGTTACGTCTCACGAGGCTCCCGTTTCCAAAAAGGTTCTTTTTTTCCTTCCCTATCTTTCCTGACAGAAGGCAGGAAGAAAGCAGCGTTTGGTGTAATAACAGGAAGGAGGAAACATTTGGAGCGTGGGGGTGATGATGTTGCTTGTGTGTGTGTGTGTACGTGTACACCTAGAAAGAGAAAAGGAAGCAAAAGAGTCCTGGCTGAATGGTGAAGGTCACTTTATTCAGTAGTTTTTAAGGGACGGTTGGGCCTACAAACTTCCAAAACCAAATTTTTTCACATTCTGACATTTTCTGGAGAAAAGGAACAAATTTGCTTTTTTCTTGTTGAGAATGCTAAGAATTAGAGGTCGACCGTTGGGTTTTCAGGGCACGATATTGTTACTGATTATTGCTAGTATACAGGCCAATAACTGATATCTGGAACGGATATGCCAAAAAAAGGAAAATCTCTGTCAAAATGTTGAATTTTACAAACACCAAGCTTAGCTGAAGCTCTTCTTTCTCCTCTTCCCCGTCTCGGAGCTTCACGCTGCGCTCACATGCGAGTGTGTTCTGAGTGACAACAAGGCTTCAGCGTTGATTGGCTACTGCTTGTGTGACATACCGCCTAGCCATTCAGAGACCGTTGTGGGCGGGACATTAAATGAAGCAGCGAGTCGAGTGCAAAAGTCACAGAGAGAAGATACGACAGTGGAGCCACAGTAGTGCACCATAAAATCAAATATTATATTACAGGCCACAATGAGAGCTAATTTATTTTAAATATGCAAATAATTTAAAGTTTTATTGGCACTACTCTTAGTGGTACTGCTTATCAGTTCGGTACTTCAACTGCATTCTTTTCAGTACTTTACTGATTTTATAGAACAGGATTTGTGTGAATGTCACCGCTCTGACAAAACCATCCTTTCACTCTTTTCTAATGTCTTTTTTTGCATTGCTTTTTTGGCCAGGGTTGACTGTGCCATAGTCAAAACTGTCATGATACCATAAACAATGAAACTGCAAAGCAGCTTCCCTTTCGTATAAAGGGCAAACATGCAGTCCATTACACAATAGCTATTACAGTAAAAGTATTGCATATAAAACAGAAGTACAAATATTTAACACAGCAAAACAGTTTCAGAGGTATTAGAGATGATTAAGTATTTTGCACAGTGAATTACCAATCATTTGGTTATTACGATGAAAATTACTGATAATGTAAAGTATTACACAGAGAGCAAGTACTACATTTGACTAAATACTGCACCGAGAAAACATATTGCACATCTAGAGGAAAGAAAGCAACAGAGCAAGAGTTTTAAAAAGAAATATTACCATGATTTGCAGTGGGATATTTTAAAATGGGCATGAAAATGCTGTACTTGTGTTTTATTTTACATTCAGTAACATTTACACGTTGCTTTGTCTTACAAATGAACAGCAAAATGTGTTGAACATTGTAAGTATCGCTGTTCAGATATGATTATTGGCAGAGGTGGACAGAAACTAAGTACATTTACTTGAGTACTGTACTTAAGTAGTTTTTGAGTATCTGCACTTCACTTGAGTAGTATTTTATTTGGAAACTTAGGACTACCACTTCACTACATTTTAAAGACAAATACTGTACATTTCACTTCACTACATTTCTATCAAGGTTCTCGTTACTCGTCACTTTCAAATCTGTGGATAAAGTGGATGTTATTCCCCCTTTTCTACAACGTGATTGGTTGTTTGGCAGGTGACAGTCTATCAATGATCAGTAGGGTTACGTCACGCCTGTTGACTGTCACTATAAAACCAGCCTCAGACAGTTCTGCCGTTTTTCTGTCTTGATTAAAACATTGTTGCTGTTGAAAGTCATGAGGCTAGAGGTGTAGAGCTGGGTTTTAAGCAGCTTGGAATGATGATATGTTGTGAGCTGCATTTACAGCTATCGCACTGTCCTCCTGAGTAACACACACATATATGTGCACACACTGCCAGAGCTGCGTCAGAAAACTATCACGCTGTTTTGTGTTGGTGTGTAGTCTTACGATTAATTACAAAAATAATCTAATGACTGGTTTTCTTTGTCAGTTTGGGTTGTGTTTCATTCTGTAACGTTCTACCAGTTCTTTATTCTGCAGCTTCTACAAGCTAGTCAGAGGCATTAGGTTTTGTAAGTGCTGTGGCAATAATGCAACATTGTGGTGAAAGAAGATTTACTTTTAATACTTAAGTATTTTTTAAAACAAGTTCAGCACTTTAACTTAAGTAAAAATTTGACTGTACGACTTTCACTTGTATTGGTGTAACATTTAACTAGTGGTATCTGTACTAGTTAAATGAAGTTAGCTACTTTGCCCAACTCTGATTATTGGTCCATGTCGCTTTGTCCATCTTTCATTCGATAGTTTGTTCAATCGTCGTTCAAAATAAAACTAAAACTTGTTCCCACAAAATTCTCAATTTTTTCAATATTCATTTCCAAAACCAACACTAAAAAAAACAATTAGGAATTGTTTTCCGAATTCCAATTTTGTGCTTAAAGAAAAAATGGGGAAAACATTTTTTTTTATCCCTTACAAAAACAAAATGTTTGCGGCAAACAGTGGAATATGTTGCCACAAGCTTGCCATTGTCCGCCTCTAGTGGCAGTAATGACAAACTTGTAGTGAACTTTTGGTGACAAATTTGCCAGTTTTCCACAGTTTGCTAGAAGTCCACCGCAAGTTTGCCGCAAACCTAATTTGCATGAGAAAATATGAACTTGCTGCAACTATGCGGCAACATTGGCGGTAACTGTTTGCCAGAAGCCAAAATTTTTTGTAAGGGATCAAACGCAAGTGGTCTTAGTCGAAAGTTAGCGTTACATTCCGATGACTGGATCACTTAGGGCCTGTTTGCACGTATGCGGATATTTTTACAAATACATACTTTTTTAAAACGTTTGGGCCTTTCGTTAACACGTATCCCCAAAATCCAGCGTTTTGAAAAATCTTAACTCTGGAGGACGTTTGAAAAAATTGTTGGTGGATAAAACACCGTTTATGTGTAAACGAAAGGCCTAAACGTATTAAAAAAATATGCGTTTATAAAAATATCCAAATAGGTGTAAACAGGCCTTTTTAACCGAATGTCGTGTAAACGCAATCTTAAAAATAAACGTATAAAAATATGCGTTTACAAAAATACCCACGTATGAGCAAAAAGACCCTTTTTTTTTTTTTAAACCAACTGTTGTGTTAACGCAATTAAAAAAATAAACTATGCATTTATATAAAAAAAAATCCGCATACGTGTAAACAGGCCCTTGATATCGGGAAATAAAACGCACTATTCATTCTTATGAGCAGCAAAAACAGCGGTGAATACGAGTGCACGTTTTCCCTGTTCCCCTTTTTATATTGAAGACGAAAACAAATATAGCAAAACATTTTGGGGGGGGTTGGGTTTTAAGCGTTAAAAAACGAACGAACCTGAGCGATACACGAAGTAGTCAAGTCTGTTGCAAAGCCTCCGCCCAGCTAACAGAGGAAGCACCTGTACACCGCAACTCAACGATCAAGGGTGCGTTCCAAACCGCGTTCCCACTTCACTAAGTAGTGCATCAGTTAGTTAGTACTCACTCGTTCTTCGGTTGGTCAGATCTTTGTCGGCGTATTTCTTAAGCGATGTGCTCCGCGGAGACTATCACGTCCTTAATCTTAATCGGCTCAAAAAAGAGAGATTCGAATCAGATTTTTAATCGGTTCAAATTGTATTTTTTCGTTTGATGCTTTGGCGTCAAAGCTAAGAGTTTGGTGTAAATGAGATGCTCAGTTATTTCTTGTGTATTGTATGACTGTTATAAATGCAGCAATGCATCATGTTTGAGTGAAATGAAGTTCATTTCCACCAGTTTTCACGGCACACTTAAGTGAGGAGAGTGTACTAGTGTTTTCTTCTAGTTCACTAGGTGGCGCCCTTGTAGCACAAAAATCAACGCCGAGAATTCTGCTGATGGTGGAAGAGTTTCATGACAAAAAAAGGAAAAATGGAAATGTAGAATAATTTAGACAAGCTGTAAGATAAACTTGGCTTAAGGAATGCAAAGCAAATATCTTTAACAAATTGTATGGAGTGCTCATTTAATGTTACCTAGTTTCTGTGGCAGCATTAATTGTAATAAGACGTAATGTTTAACTTCAATTCTAAATGTGACAAAAAGGAGTGAAGCCTTATGTTGCATCTTTTTTGGTCGATTCGGAAGCAAAAAAAGACAAAAATCGTTTTTTTCCCCGTAAAAATTTAGACATTTAAACATGGTTCGAATATTTAATTATATGTTTCCCGCACCCAGGGTTTCCTCCACTCGTTACAGGCAGAACATGTGAATTGAAAGATTTATTTAGATTTCAAAAGTGTTCATTTTTTAAAAATGATTACATTAAAAAATTACAATGCATACATTTAATTTCCCAGTCGAGGATTAAGCCTAGTCTGAGACTAGCTTTGAGTTTGAATGGTAAATCTCCATTGGTACTACAAATTAGTCCAAGACTAGGCTTAATCCATGAGCAAGAAACCAGCCCTTAAAGTTTATATAGCAAGCAAAACATAAAATTTGAAGCTAGTTAAAGAAAATTTGATTTTATATTGTATATTTTAAAATGTATTAAAAATGATTAAATATTTAAAATAAAACAGATAAGATATAATGAATATAACTTTCATCACATGAGTTAGTGTGATTAGTTTGTATTTGTTTCCTAGTGCGTTATAAATCAAAAGATTTATTTTTTTACTTTATTGCACTGGTTTGTATTTAACAACTTTATTTCATGTGGCTGTTGCACTGCAGGTCTGTGTATGACGACCAGCCCAATGCCCACAAGCGGTTCATGGAGAAGCTGGACGCCCGGATACGCAACCATGACCGGGAGATCGAGAAGATGTGCAACTTCCACCACCAGGGCTTTGTCGACGCCATCACTGAGCTGCTCAAAGTCCGCGCAGATGCCGAGAAGCTGATGGTGAGCTACTCGCGTCGAATTTGCTTACTAGACAGCAGGGCTGGGCAGTTAATTAAAAAATAATCAAAACTGACATTCAGAAACTCCATTTGACATAATCTTGCCCATTTCAGCGGTTTAGATTATTTTTTCAATTCTGTTTGTACAGAATCTTCTTTTGTACTTTCCCTTTAAAAACATATTAGTGCATGCGTGGTCTGCAACTACAGTACAAACCTTGTCAGTGACCTATGAGGACGAAAAAAAAATTGATTTGAGGTCATATTACCCAGCCGTACTAGATATTCACTAAACTCTAGTGTCTTCTGTCTGAATGAGATCAGAAGCCATCATGAAAGTCTGTAGTCTGTGAATTAAAAGTTTTTCCTAAAACAAAAATCTGTTACAAGAGGCACGGAGCTGATTTGGGACTGGTGGGAGCAAAAAAAATCCCCCCAAAAATCTGATGCTGATTTGGAGTCTGAGGGATATTAAATTTGTTTCACTTTTGTATCCATGTTAGTTATAATCTATGAAATACAGCTGAAATATAGTAGCAACATTTGCATACAAATATAATCATTTAGTGTAGATCATGAGAAAAAATGGTATCAGTATCAACAGAAAACTTTAATATCGGGATCAGACCGGGATATTTTTCATTTCTGTGCCTTTTGGTGGAAATATCTGGATTTCACATTTTGTTTTGTGCCTTAAACTTGATTCTTAAGGTCCATCGGAAGCCACTGCTGGTTCCATAGTAGTAGGGGATTTTGTGAAAATGTGTTAATTAAAGTTTATATGCTTAGTAAGAGTGCTTAGATTATAGAGAAAATAATATATGGAAAGGATTGACCCACAAAATATTGTGCATGTTGCGGTCTTTCTATAAGGATTTTTGGAACCACCAAATTGTCCAGCTTGGCCTCTTAAACCTGAAGGTATCTCCAACTCCTTTGGTCAGTCGTGATCAGGTTTAGGAATCTCCGTGGCTCTAGGGTGAGATTAAGCCGGATTCAGGGGTCACTTGTTTGTGACCGTCAACATTGCCAAGAATTTGCTAAAGCTGCTGTTTTTTTAAGGCTTAAAAAATGTCTGAAGACACAAAACGTGCAATTGTCCTCATTTAAGTTGTGTTTGTGTTTGGCCAAATAACAGCAAGTACATTGCGAAAGACAATCAAAATCACTTGGGCTCTACTTTTGCCTCTATTTATTTTTGCACATTGGCCCCTTTGAGTGGAGTGCTCTTTTAACCGTATTAGAACAAATGAGGCAAAAATAAGCATTCGATCTAAAGATCATTCAATCTAAACAGCTGTTTCTCTAATTTCCATCATTGTTCCCACTGTGATAACAAATTCACACAACATACAGTAAAATGTATTTTACACTTGAGTGTTACATTTACAGTATTTCACAGGGCACAGTGACTCCTGTTTCCTAATCACTTAGTCTCCCTGGAGCAACTTGGGGTTAAGGGCCTCGCTCAGGGGCCCTTTGGTGGTTATTTTGGCACTAGGACAGAGCTGAATTTGACCCTACATCATCTTGGTCCGTAGACGGGCATCCTCCCACTCGACCACCACCATGTTTGTTGTGGACTCAAAAATGTTTCATGTCTAAAAAGACTCATCCAAACAGCATCCAGCATTTGCTCAGCACTGACTCAGAAGTTTTCAGATCGTCTCCCAGTCCACCATCAGCCACATTCACATCCACGTTTTTGACAAGACACAAACCATGCAGCACATGTAGGACCCAAAGTTCACTTCCAGAAACGCTTCACCGAGTTGAAAAAAAATGGCAAAAATATATAGTAGATGCCTAAAAAAGAAGCTTTAGGACAGTTGCTACTTTAGAACCATGGTGCGATATAACAAAGGCAGTACATCCTGGAATGTTGTGAATTCAAGTACGACTTTTACTAACTGACTGACATGTCTCAGGTACAACTTTGACTTACAAATGAACACATTCTGTGTTGCCACTCAGCCTCAAGATACCAAGATGTGAATTTTGATCCACGTTACCCATTTCTTATTGAGGAGATGGTAGGCAGAAGTGAAAAACCTGACACTGTATTTATATTTGGAAGACTTTTTTGGCATCGGCGTATTTTATAAAAGGATAAATGTAAAGATCCAGCAGGGATGGTTTTGGACTAGTGGAAGGATACTCATCTACAGACCATCATCATGTGTCTAGTGTTTTAGATTTTAACATAAAGATGCAGTTGGCACAGAAATATTCTCAATACATCTTGGGGAGTGAAACGTTTCCTCACTCCATGGTGCACAGCACGACACACAGTGCACCATAACGAAATGTGCATTTGCATTTGTCCCATCCGTGAAGGAGCAGTGGGCAGCTGAAATGGGCAGCACCCGTGGAGCAGTGCTTGGGGACAGTCCCTTGCTCATGAGTACCGATTTAAACCGGCAACCTTCCGATCAAAGGGGAAAAAAGTTTGTCAGCTACTGCTATAAAATAAATAATAAAAGTGGACATGGCTGATGGTGGACTTCTGAAAACAAGACAATCCCAAAGCATCTGAGCGGGCACTGTGACATATGTTGCCGTTGGATGAGGAAACGCTCCGGGCCCAGAGCAAACACAGTTGAGACACTCACTCGCCTATGGACCAAGACAGGATAGGCTCAAATCTTAGGTCTATCCTACTTCTTGCCCTACCATCATTTGGGCCCTTAATCTCCAAATTGCTCTATGGGGACTGGTACCACGTCTGCTCTCAAAACCCGAACGGTGAGACTGTAACCATAGCAAGGTCCTTTGCCACCAAGCGCCCACCTTCCTCAAAACCTTCCCAAATGCCAGCTTCCCTTTAGCTCCCTTTACACTCCCCGGGAGCGAAAGACAAGCGCCCCGGGAAACGTACAGGGCGGGAAACCCGAGGTCTTAATTAGACCCGCATTATATAAAGCATATTCAGATAACAAGAGAGCAAACACAGCGTCAATCAGGTCGCCAGTCCCTCTTTGTCTGGGAATGAATGAGATTTTTTTGTTTTTGGTTTTTTTGGAAAAAAGCCTCCCCGAAAACGCACTTCCTTATTACAGTGACCTAATGAGACTCTTCCACGTGGGAAAGTCCGCCAGTGCTGCGCTGCCTGCACCTGCGCCACCGTATGGGGGCCGTCGGGCGACGCGGAGGGTCCCCGCTTTGCGTTTCGGAAAGGATAAAAAGGAGGGAGAGAGGGAAGAGGAATGAATGTTTAATTACCAGAAAACGCTATCTGCTCTTTTTTTCCTACACTGGACAATGAATGGCAACATAGAGCTCATTGAGGTTATCTAGAAGGGACCAGTGGTCAATTGGGTCATTGATTTGAATTGTTTGACAGAGCCCGGAGGAACAAGGAAGGTTCAAAAATCCCAAGTGGGATCGAGAAGTTTGTCACAGAATCTGTTAGAAAGGGGCTGTCACAAGCGATTACCGCCCTGAAAAGCTCGCCGCCGAGCAAAAGTTCAAGTTCCCGCTGCACGTTTAATTTGAATTTGCACGGCTTTGTTCCGGACTCCTCATGAAGCATGATCTGATTACAAGGGTGAGCAGTTACAACGGAGGACTGCATGCTTTATTTGTCTAACAAAAGTGATATTATGCTTTTTTCTTTTTTTTAGGGCCAAGTGACTGACACCAACCGAAGACTCCAAGATGCCGGCAGAGAGGTAGGACGCCTTTGCTGTTAAAAAAAAAAAACTAGCCAAGAATCTGTTGGGCGATGAGCTTAGTCTTGCTAATTGCGAGAGCTCTACACTCTTTGACCTTCCCTTATGTAAGGTGACGGCACAAACTGAGGAGGTCATCCGCTGTAGGGTCCAGCAGAGGAACATGGCCACCACCGTTGAGAAACTCCAGCTCTGCATCCCCGGTGAGACATTTGCTCTTAAGAGGTTTTGAAAACCCGGCAAACCTGCCTCGTTCTGGGATATTAAGAGACATTAAAGTCGGGCTACGTTAGTCCCTTTTAGAATTTTTGATTTAGGAAGTACATTCCAGGTTGGCCAAAAATGGACTCTGGACTCTCAGTAACATCAGAAGTTTAAATCCAGATCTCCTGTGAACACTCCCATAATTTACAAATGTCTTGCAGTTGACAATGAGATTAATGTGTTTACTGAGGTACTGAGTTAAGGTAATCTACAGTATCTCTTTGAAACTTTTGGATGTATCTGGAACTCAAAGATTTCTGCGGTTTGAACTAGCAACGCTGAATGATTTTTTCTTTTCTGTGTTGTTTCTCCTCTGCCTGTCTCCTGGTCCAAAGTTCTGGAAATGTACAGCAAACTGAAGGAGCAACTTGAGTCCAAAAGGTAACCCTGGTTCTTTTTGTAGCACTTGATCTCTCGGGTCATGAGTCTTCGGGGTCGGTCACGTTGCTTTTGGTCAGGCAGGAAAACAAGCAGAACGATTCTGAGCCCTGTTTGCAGTGGAGCGACTCCCCTCATGGGGGAAAGAGGGGGTTGGAAGGGGGGGTTAGGGTCGGCCAAGGGTCACGGCGAACCTGAAAATAATGACCCTTCTTTGTCTGTCCACGTCGTCTCGGCCGGTCATAACACATCATAAACGAGTAAACTATTCAAACGCAAAGACAATTGACCTTGTGTGTGCCCTTCTTCACAGCACCGGCCCACTCCGGCCTCGTCCAAATGGAGGCAATTAGCACGCCCCGTGTCCCTCTGTTAATCTGCTGCTTTGCCCTCGCTCGCTAATGACCGGGGCTGGGACGTTGGTTTAATCAGGCGCAGATTCTTTCAAAGTTCACATGTAACACTCTATGGGAAGGACGCCATGATAGCCGGGCAGAGCTCTGGTTAAACATTTGAGGTTAGGGTACGAGTGTGAATTTAGTGTGCTTAAAAAACAAACCATTCTAGAATGTAGAGCCTTTTCTCTGATGCTGATTGTTGTTTTGATGCCGCTTGAGTGACTCTAAACAGCTTAAACCGGTTTTGCGGCAAAAACCCCAATACGTAGCCCTGCTGGGTTCTCAAATGAAACAGGACTTTGTGAACCAGCTTAAGATGATGACCAAGGGAGTAAATTACAAGTTTCATCACAATACAATATTATATTGATTAAGGAGACAATGATGCTGCTAAGAGTCTGCTATGATACAATTTCGATTTAGATCAGGACCCTGTAATCAATATTAGACGGTGCCGTATGCTGATTTAACACAATCATTTCTATTTCAAATTGAATCACAAAAGAGCAACTAAAATATCATTTGACATTTTAATTCCTAAGATATGGCCCACAGTAGCCTGTTATTGTGCTTCGTAAAAGTTGTAAAACTAGCTGAGCTTGGCTGGCGAGGGGCATATGATATCTGATCTCTGTTTTCATTTTGGATTGACGCTGTACATGTGTCGATCATTGAACTGATGTAGACTGATGAATCATTACACCGTTGTAATTTGCTGGCTTGGTATAAATGTATAATTGTTTTCTATTATAGACCCAGTAAGGTCAAAATAATATTGCCTGTAAGTTCCTCATATCAAAGAAACAGTTGTCACTAATCACCTTGTCAATTTTGAGCAAATATAAATGTTGCTGCATAGGTAAAATTAAGTCCAAAAGTGGTGAAAATACAGGCGGTACTTTCTATGCTCAGATGCTGTAGGCGTGTCGGCTCAAAACACTGAATCGCCGGCCACTACTACAGAGCCCCGACCCATCGACTGTTAGAAAAAGATCGCTCTAAATTTCTGCAAGTAAAATTATGTAAAATTGTTGTGCCTTTGCAGTATACGTTTCACCTGAAGGGATGAAGACAGTGAAAGGACAGTAAGCACGGTCTGGGCTAATACGGAATATGATACGGTATAATGGCGGGAAATATTTAAGCGGAAGGACAGTGGGGGAAAGGCTAAAATGACAGAGGAACGCTGAAAAAACAAGAAAGTTGATAAATTACAGCAGATAGTTTGTAACTTACATTTTATCATTCCTTACATCACATCTGAGCTAGGTCATACGGGGTTAGCTGAGTGTTCTCATGCCTTCGCTAATCATTTGGAGTTCTTAACAACAGGTTAAACATGCACATGTCATATTTTACGACAACACAAAATAGGTAAACTTGCACTTGGTTCAGTGGTGGTTCAATGGCAGCCGCCGGCAGTGAGGGAGTGGAGATATAAGGAACCGCTTCGCACATGGCATATGACGGACTGTCTTAGTAAACTTGCCCAGACTAGCAGGTAGGCTACTGACGCTATGCAGGTGGGCAGGGCCAGAGCAGTAGATCTGGGCAGGACTATGCTAAACATAATCTCTCCACAAAAGCAGGCTGCATTTTAGTCCCACCCTACTAGACCTATCGTGAAAAGCCGTGGAAAGCTGTTAAACTGCCTAACTCCACAATGTAAAACGTCTTTTCAGACACACTTTGTGACACATTTCACGTTACCAAACCAATGGCAGTTTTTACCTTACTGGGTCTTTAAGGCTTGTAAATGGAAGATTCAAAATTAGGAATTGGAACTTAAGATTTTCACCAGAAGGGCTGCCTGTCCTTTCATCTTTTGTTCTCAGCAAAATTTGTGTTTTTGAGGTGAATATTTTAGGCCATAAGCTGTTGTCATTAAATGTTCATTTTCCACATGACACGTCTTTGTATAGCTTTTACTGAAGATTCCTGTGCAGAATCTCTTACTAACACATTGTTGGTGGTGAACATTTCACACATATTGTTTTAGGCAAAATGATCCTTACTGATTGCGTTCTTCTCCATGCCAGATACTACGCCGCCTTGAAAACCATGGAGCAGCTGGAGAACGTTTACATCCCCCGAGTAAGCCAGTACCGATTCTGCCAGATCATGGCCGAGACACTTCCAAAACTGCGGGAGGAAATCAAGGAGATCTCCATGTCTGACTTGAAGGACTTCCTGGAGAGTATCCGAAAGCACTCGGATAAAATCGGCGAGACTGCCATGAGACAGGTGAGAGTAGCAAAGTCCCAAGTCCCTGATACCAGGTGATGATACCCAAGAGTTGTATGGCTAGATTTTGTCAGTTGTTAGTCACATTGACTTTAACTGGGTAAACACACAAATAATCAGTTTGTAGTTTCAGTAGTTTGACGTGTAGTGCGTATAAAGTTCCAGAACCTGCTTAAATTGTCGCTAGTGGGGGCGATGCCAGTGTCCAGAGTGCACTTGTGTCTCATTAATTATTTGTTTTTCTTTTTGTTTTTTTGCCTTTATCTCCGTCTATAGTTTTGTTGTAGAGACACTGTTCATGGCATAAAATTTTCAGCTCATTCAGGAGATCCAGATTATTATCTTGTTTTAATTTTTTGGTCAAAAGTGCAGTTGCAACCCTCTTCCCTATTTTGGCCACAAAGGGCCACTACCATTAAGGCTGTCATTCCCTATTTGGGCCACAAGTAGGCACCACCATTACATTTAGGGGTGTCATTTCCTAATTAGACCACAATTGTAACTCTGCACGGCAAAACCACGGCAAATTTTCTAAATTGAGTTATGTTTTCATGAAAGGGCATAAATCAAGCCTCAAAACGATACCTATATCGGACGACATATGACTGAGATATCAACATTCAAAGGAGTCAGGTTTCTCCTGTCACGCCAAGTGAGAAACGGAGAAATCTGCCTTTGAAGTTGACTATCGCCGTAGCACTCACAGACGCTTGGTGCGGTCGCGGCTACGTTTGTATTTACGGTAGCCTACGCTGCATTCACAGCCACACGGATAGCCTACCTGCGTTAGGTTAACTGAACTCGGGAGACGAAGATGGATTCCGGAGAAATATCTTCACGCTAGTCAACCAGTGGATTTACCGTAAATATTGAAGTAGAGCGGTCAAAACACAAACTTTTAACATTCTGCTGGAATTGAATTCCTCACCTCAAGAAAGTCACGTTTTTAGGATGGAAAGGGTAGGTTTTTCAGTGAAATTTAGTCACAACAGTACAGTATAGACCTTCCACTGTTTCAAAACACTAAAAATAAGAAATCTAAAATTTTACCCCACGTAACATAAACGTAACATAAACCATTACCGTTTTATTTCCCTATTTTGTCCACAAGGGGTCATCACCATTAAGGTTGTCATTCCCTATTTTGGCCACAGGGGGTCGCCACCATTGAGGAGCACTCTGCTGTTAGTTTTCCTGTGGTTAGCCTGACGTGAATTTAATTGAATTTAATCAACAGCTTTCAGTAGCTCAACTATTGTTTTTTCTTTTTCAAATTTGATATCTTTCTACATTTTATAGCACACAGCAACTGTACAGTTTTTCTGTGAACTGTCCGTCTAGTTTCTACAGCAACCAGAAGGTCTTTTCAAGTCAAATTTAAGACGTAATACATTTGTGTCGTGCTATAAAACGAGATTGCGGCTCAAGTTTTGGATGCAGTTACAGACGTGCTGGATGCTGTTTGGAAATACGAGTTTGGCTATTCAACTTTTTTTCCTGATCCAGGCCCAGCAGCACCGAACCTTCATCAGCACGGTTCAGAAGCAGGCCAGTCTGGGTTATGCCAGACCCTTGTACAGTCTGAACGGCCGGACGGCGCTCCAGCACAACGGCCTGACGGAGGACGGCACCGATGAAGAGGAGGGTGACGATGAAGTACGGGGAAACCTTCTTCTTTTAGTTTAGGGTTGTATTGTAAGGATGGCAGGGTGAAACGAAAACATATGGAAGTGTAACCAGTCTGTTGCTGCGGAACGGCTTCTCTCGTAGTCTAGTTTGTGTGCTTAATAATAATAGAAATAATTAGGGCTGGGTTCAAAAAATCGATTCGCCGGTCAATATCGATTCTCGTTCGAAAAATACAATATCGATTCAAAAATTCGCGGATCGATCTTTTCCTGCGACTATGCACTACTTCTCGCGACCGCGCAAGGAGAGCTATAAAAACGTGAGACCGGCGAAACCGAAACCAAATAGAGCCATGGCTGAAGCTGCTCCGCTCAAATCACCGTCTGGCCTAAAGGCTGATGTTTGGCAACACTTCGGTTTTAAAACAAGTTATTTTATAACCAAGCAAAACTAGTATTGACACAAAAAATCGATATCGAATCGAATGGAGAATTGAATCGGATCATGACCTTGTGAATCAGAATCGAATCGATTCAGGAACTCTGCAACGATACCCAGCCCTAGAAATAATTGTGCATTTTAATATAATGCTTTGCATTAACACTCTAAGGACACTCTCCAAGAATAAGAGTTAGACAGTACATCAGATAATTTAATAAGAAGAACAGAAATAAAATCAAAATGGTTTGCATTTAGACTGAGTATTTTTACGCTTTAAGAGTAGTTTTAAAGCGTATAAGTGGGTCCAGCAAATGGCAAATGGGAATGGGATGAGAGTTCCAAAATGTGGGGCCATGAAATTCTTCTTGGGATACAGTTTCTAATGCTGAGCTAGAAAGTAGAAGTTGATGTTCAGAGGTGGGTTATAAACAAAGTTTAAATTCACGCCTATGAAAAAATGACGGGTATCTTCAGAAAATGTGAAATGACTTCTAGTTATATAAAATCATAAAAAAAAAAATATCAAAGGATTTAGTCTCTAAAATCAGTATGTAATATGATTGTAGCTTGGGAAAGAGATTACTAATATTCATTTAGATGCTTCTGGCATCTTCCCTTCCCAAAAAACACGAAAAGGAACTCATTATATGAAAGCGGGAGAGGATTAAAAGAACAGTGTATTATGGGGACCATCGTTATGAGACCCTTAATACAACAGCCAGGGGATCTAAAATAAAATTTTCTACTAATAATATGATAGTAAGTACATCTGTCTTATGTTATACAAGTTACACTTTGCTTTTCTTTCTTTTCTACTCACACCTGTCAGATATAACGTTAACCTAAAGGACCAAGATGTCCCAGCATACAGTGGCTTAAGACTAGCTGGGATTGTGTAATATAGTATGATTTCTTGCATGATATAAATTCATACAAGAGCTGTACAGAGAAAAAATATAGAGGGGGGCATACTAGCGCTGGGCGATATGGCCTAAAAATAATATTGTGCACTCTAAGGCTTTGTCCACACGTACACGGGTATTTCTGAAACAGAGGTTTTTTCGGCGCGCTTTTTTGGTTTCGCCCACGCCAGAACGGGCGTTTAATAGTGAAACGGAGGTTTGAAAAACTCCGCTTCTGGCGCTTAGATATGGACAAGAAAAAGAAGATTTTTGAAAAAACGCTCGCTTTCAAGGCCAATACGCTGCACGCCACTTCATATGACGCCACAGTATGCGCCGTGTCTACATTAGGTTTTCATCTACAATGCAAGTCATGCTTTTGACAGCGTTGTAAATTACGCAGATGGAGATATTTTTGAAAACACGCTGTAGGACGCGATTAAAAAAAAACGAAACGGAAAATCTCCGTTTTCAGAAATACCTGTGTACGTGTGGATGGCTACTAAAAACAGCCCCCCGCCCCATTCCCACAGCTGTTCGCAGATACAACGTGAAAGGGCGTACGTGCTGTCCGTTTAACATTAATGTGAGGATTTGTACTCGATATTCACGTTATAGTCATTTACTACATCGCACGCAAAACAAGCCACGATAAATCAAGTATATTCAATATATCGCCCAACCCTTGAGGATACATTTTTTTAATATTAACTTACATTATGGTTCAAATTAAGTGTCGACAGATTATGGTTGTGACCGCTGTCGTATTTCTATTCATATAGCATAGTAAAAAATGCAGCCCAAAATGCTTTGCATTAAGTATAAAAAATCAGGAAAAAGAAAGTATTTGGAGTATAAACAATTAATGATTATAAGATGATAAAAACAAAAAGTTGGACAAAGAAATAAAGACATTTAAACACAACAAAACGATTACAAATGAGGAACAACTAAAAACGTAAAACAGGAAAATATGATCAATTGAATAATAAAATAAAATAAAAAATATTACGAAAATTTTTTAATGCTTTTCAAAAGAGGAAAGCGCTTTCAGCCTCACGCCTGTAAACGTGACAGCGCCTTCTGTAGATTTTGGACAGCTGCACCCTTCATCAGGAACATCAAGACAGTGTATGCTCTTCTGCTTTGGAATCCATTTTTCTTTGCGACTAAAAAATGATTCCGAAACTCCAGCACGGAGGAAGAGTTACTTTTATCAACATGTGTAGTTTGTGACGTTATGCTGACTTCCCGCGGACACGAGCTCGCTATAATCTTACGCTCTCTTTGATGTTCTCGCTACAGTTTTAACAGCCCAGACCTGGTGGATTTCCCTCCCCGCTTCACCGACAAGTCTTCATATCTACACCGCTCTGGTAGGTAAATCTAGTTGGTCCAAAACGATCTACCAAACATTCTCTCTCCAGTTTGGTCTTTAGGGAAGATGGAAGAGCGTGGTTTAGATTACACGGGCTACTTGAGACCTCTCCACTCAAGACCCAGACCTCCCCAAAGAGACAAAAACAACAGTTTATTCAGCAACATCCCCTTCCGCTTCCTAATGTGGACCATTTTCCTGACCTCTTCAGTGCTGCTAGAAGCAGCCAACATGTTCATTCATTCCCATCAAGCGACTTTTCAGTTTGCATGTTTGTCACGGCACCTGATGTGCGCTGGTAAATGCAAATAGCAGCAGAAGTGTAGCATTTTGAAATTGTCTTATTTTACAACTTTCATTTTGTTGTGTTTCATCTATAAGACATTATTCACTATTAACCACAGGTTTAGTGTCTTGGCAAGACACTAAATATTAGCAAAGCGTCTAATGAGCTTGAGAAAACAACTTCCGCTATGTCAAGATCACAAGTACAGTCATTTACGAGTCTAAAGAAACAACTTTCTTAATGCTGAGATCACGGAGAGAAACACCTTGCTATCTCGAGGAACTTTTTCTGCTAAACTGACTAATTGATTTGAAAAATTAATCATAGCCTAATCTGAGAAAAAGATTTTTATTATGTTAGGGTCATAATGAACGACTCATTATGTTGAGAAAATATCTTTCGCTATGTTGAGATTGCAAGGAAACAACTAGTTGTTTAGAGAGAACAGCTGTCGCTGTATCGAGACAACGGCTTTTGTTGTGTTGAGATCAGGAGAAAATATACAGGATTTTAGTGAATATGGGTTTTGTCAGTTTGAGATCACAAACGTGACCCTCCACGGCAAAACCAGTCGCTTGTCGCAAATTCTCAAAATTGAGTTACGATGTTTTCATGAAAGGACATAAATCAACCTTCAAAACGATACCTATATCGAATGAATCGGACGACATATGACTGAGATATCAATATCCAAAAGGAGTCGGTTTCTCCTGTCACGCCAAGTGAGAAACGGGAGGAAATCTGCCTTGAAGTTGACTATCGGCCAGAGAATCACAGACGCTTTTGGTGCGGTCAGCGTTAATAGCTTATGCTTACGTAGCCTACGCTGCATTCACAGCCACACGGATAGCCTACCTGCGTTAGGTTAACTGAACTCGGGAGACGAAGACGGATTCAGGAGAAATATCTTCACGCTAGTCAACCAGTGGATTTACCGTAAATATTGAAGTAGAGCGGTCAAAACACAAACTTCTAACATTCTGCTGGAGTTGAATTCCTCACCTCAAGAAAGCCACGTTTTTAGGATGGAAAGGGTAAGTTTTTCAGCCAAATTTATTCACAACAGTACAGTATAGACCTTCCACTGTTTCAAAACACTAAAAACCAAAAATCCACAATTTTACCCCACGCAACATAAACGCTTCTTTTTCTAGAAACTCCGCTAAGCATAGCGACTGGTTTTGTCGTGGAGAGTCACAAATGTTTTTCTTGGTCTCAAAAAAATTGCGTATGTCAGAATCATGAGAAAAGCAACTTGAAAACAGCTTTTGTTATGTCAAAGTTTGTGATCACAAGTTGTTTATTTTGAGAATAACGGCGTCCATTATGTGAAGATCTCAATAAAACTTGCCAAGATAAAGAGAAAAATGGATCGTGGTTTTGAGGAAATGAGAAAACGTTATGTCGAGATTACAAGTTCTTTTTTCGTGATCTCGAAATCAAACAAGTCCATTTTTATTTTTTAAGAGAAAAGATTAGTAAGATCTTGAGAAAACTCATTAAAATCATGTTAAGAAGATCATCTGATCCTGATCCTGACAAAATCACTGGCTTCTGGTCGTTTTTCTTGTGATCTTCAGGCAATATTGAGACAAAGTTGGCTAGGATTTAGCTCCTGTAAGTCTTAACCTCTCTACGCAGTTTTTGTTTTAACGAAATTAATGGCAT
The DNA here is from genome assembly GCA_032718565.1 of Distichodus sexfasciatus. Classification (NCBI taxonomy): domain Eukaryota; kingdom Metazoa; phylum Chordata; class Actinopteri; order Characiformes; family Distichodontidae; genus Distichodus; species Distichodus sexfasciatus. The sequence goes on along the minus strand of JAVGVS010000090.1, from coordinate 440,290 downwards.
CACCTTTGGGTTGCAATGTTGCCGGTAGAACAAGTAGAAGTGTGGGCAGGATCGTAGAAGGCTGGAAGTGGCAGAGGAGTATACTTCTGTATTTTTCTATCGGAGGATGTTCTCAAGGTTCATCGCCCTCCGGGTTCGATGGCACGCTGGAAGCCGCTTTTATTTCCCAAACGGCTCGACAAAAAAACACGAGGGCCTTGCGTAAGCTGGCGGATTTTTGCTGTTTTGACTAACGCTCGAATCATTGAGGAGGGGACGTTAGCTGGACTGGCGGAAACTAATCCTGTGTCCTTAACCGCGGCAGAGAAAAGTTTGGGGGGATTGTTAGAGGGGTGGAAGGGACGGGAGGAGGGAGGGGAAATGCGTCTAAAGGGCCTGATCGAGTCGTGAACGCCCTGTTTTTTTTTCACTATCAAAACAGCTTGTGATCAAAGTAAACTTGTGAAACTTAAGAAAAAAAGTTAAATCACGTGAAGATCGAGCAGAAAAACAACTGTTGGCTTGAAAACAGCTATCGCGTATGTTGATCCCCAGAAACCCCAAAATCACTAGCAATCTGCAGAAAACGACTTTTGCCAGTTGCTGATCTTGAGAAAAAACGGCTTTCGTTATTTTGAGGTCATAAGAAAAACGACGCGCGGTCTTGAGAAAACGACTTTTGTCAACAGGCGATCTTGAGAAAACAGCTTCTTTATGGAAGTCGGAAGAGGACTTGTCTCGAAGTGATTTTTTTCTTGTTATGTTCAGGGTTATTATCTTGCTAATTGATTTTTATCATTAAAGCAACAGACACTTCTTTATCCAATACATCCAACAAATAATGCATCTATTTAGTGTTTACTCTCTAACACTATAGAATGTACCAAATGTTTGACTCATTGTGGCCTACACCTCATTTTTGACATTGCTTTTGGGGTTGTAGTGTGTTGCGCTGCTTGTTCTTCTCACTGTCATATCATTTGCAGACGCAAACGTAGAAATCCCACAATTTACAGATCAGCTCCATAGATCAGCCCAATGCCACCGATACCTGGTCCAGCTATTTGAGTCGTTATCGGACCGATATCCCATCCACATTTCAGATCGGGTGCATCCTTGCTGAGATCCTGAAGAAAACCACCTGCAGTCTCAAGGAAAATGGCTTTGTCAACTCAATGACCAATAGAATGATTTCGCTATGTTGAGATCCAAAGAAAACCAACTTGTAATCTTGAGTAAATGACTTTTGTCATGTTGTGATCGCTTAACGTCGCAAGGAAAGGAAAACATGGCACGATATCACTTTTTTAAAATGTCAGACATGATAGCGATATCGTGATTTGGATATCTGCCCATACAATACAAACCGATACAGCTGGCCCGAAGTCTTTTATAAACAGAAAACAGAAATAATGCTTCATAAAATGACTGAATACATGACTCAGTTTATTCTGTTATGCTTAAGAAAATATTTGACTTAAATACTGTTTTAACTAAAACAATGTCATAATTACACACCCATATGTATATGCTAAATTATTTATTATTAAAATAACATTTCAAAAATGATTCGCTTAAACACAGTTGTGTAATTTTGTGACGGTCCCTAATCCTGCGGGTTAAAACCATCAGGAACACAGAGATTGCGAGTGAGAGCTGGTGTCGCGGCGAAATTAAACCGTATAATCACGTGATTTGCGTTTGGGGTTGTAGTAGTGTGTTGCGTTGCTCGTTCTGCTCATTGTCATATCAATATGTAGGAAGTAGTGTGAATGTCAAACGATAAATCAGCTTTACCGCAGTGTCACTCCCCATGCATAATGAATTGAGTGTACACGCATTTACAGATCGCCCATAGATCGCCCAATGCCACCGAGCACCCGATCCAGCTGTTTATGCCATTATCGGGCCGACATCCGATCCACGATCGATCGGTGCCGCCTTTTAAAAACAGCTTCCTCGATAAAACACCAGAATGACGCGCAGGGGTCGAGATCTCAAAAGGGTTATTTATGTGAAGCGATTCCCAGATCAACTTTGCTGTCATCAAGCAATGTTCTCTATGACTAGGATTACTAGAAAAAATGATTGAGGATCTCTAAGAAAACAACTCACATGGCCTCGAGCGGTTTTTTTCTCGAGACGACGAGAAGGAAAACGAAGTTGACGGGCGTCCCCTATCGACTTCCGTGAGCCTTAACCTTTCTAACTCTGAGGGGGTTTTTTGGGCGAAATTAACGGGAGCGTCTAATGGGACTGACCGAGCCGTAACCCCGCTTTTTCGCTGTCAGAACAAAACGAGGGAAAGGGGCTGAGCTCGGGCTATCTATGTCGCCAAGACGTAATCCAAGCGCGCCCACCGACCGATGAGTCGAAAGGCCGCGCTTTTGGCCCCGAAACGGCTTGGTTAATGAGAGTCTCGGGGCCACTTGGCAGGGTTTGGCCACTTTTTTGACCACGGGAAAAGTTTTCCCTGGCTGAATGCTTTTGTGGTTTTGTTTATTATGTCTATAGCGCTATGTAGGTGGACAAGTTCAAGTCCAGACGATCAATCTAAACGCTTCTTTTTCCCTTCAGTTCGCTTCTGGAAGTGGGAAGAAGCCGTGATTCGCATTTCACATTTTGTTGATGGCTCGCACTGCGCTTCAGGTTTATATCTGGCACTGTTATCACTAAACAACTGATGACGCGGAGAAAAAACAGCTTCATGTTGAGATAATAAGCGAAATTATAGCTTAATTGAAATTAATATTGAAGACGGCAAGAAAAGCACAATAATGAGATGGAGATAACTCGAGATAAGAAATAAACTACTGCTTGCCTTCTGTGGACATTATAAGTAAAAAGATAACCTGGGTGATTTTTGTTATGCTGATATGAGAAAAATAACTTGTGACATTGTAAAACCAACCTTTGTATTGTTATGATTACAAAAGGCTGACTCGTCATCTTGAGAAAATGACTCATTACGTCGAGGTCGTGAAGGAAAACCACTCGTAATATCGAAATATGGATTGCGAGAAAAGCAACTCACATTTTTTTTTTTACATCACTTCGTACACAGTGAGTTCGCAGTGTGTAAGCAACCCCTGCCCTGCCCTGCATTGAAATTCCTTCTGCATTGGATCTGCATTAATCTCAAACACTCCTTGTAAGTTCGATTGACGGAATTCAGTCACAGCTACAGTCCAATGGACGGAAATCCGTCGTAGCGACGGAGAACTTTAATCCCTGTATTTAGATCCCTCTCTCGAAAACAGGCTGCAGGTAGTGAAAGGACATTTGAGAGTGAGTGGGCGCCTCAGATGATGCCTTGCTTCGGGTTTGGCTTAATCACGTGGATGGTAGTAGGGAAAGGTGTGACGTGGGGGCTGAGAGTCCGTACATAAGAAAAAGCCGTTTCTTGCTTTAAAAATGTTTATTTTTCACGGATTGAGAGAGACAGGAATGAAAAAAACTAGTCGCAAAATAAAAAATCTAGTCGCATTGGCAACGATTTTAGTCGCCATCTGGATCCCTGACTTAATTTCACATCGCACGCAGATCGGGCAGCTATAGTTACTACCTGCATGTTCTTTTGAACTTTTATGCTGTAGCCAGAAAATCACCAAGCAATGCAGTCTGAGTGTGGAGGGCCCAAAATCATCTGGAAATGTTTCGAAAAATGAAAAAAGGAATCATTTTTAAAAAGTGATTTCAGTGGATTTCATGTCACAGACCACCTGCAATGCCGCCGCAGACCAATAGGGTTGAAAACTCCATTATAATCGATTATGGTCTGCCATTGCATCCATGCATTAATTTCAACAGGTAGTGCACATGGAGTGTCACACGCGACTTATTTGACTTGCTACACCACATGGGGCGGGAAGTGACTTTTTTCTTAAAATGTTCTGCACTACGCTCAAAATGCTCCACCCTCGCTCCACTCAGCTTTCATGCCCACTTGACTGGCGCTGTGTTAGAAACGCCAGAACTTTGGGTGAGAAATTATCTTGTCTTTACACGCTCAACTCTGCCTTCCTCGTTTATCGGCAGATAATTCCCTTATCACGCATCCCTTGTACATAGTATCGCCGAGCTACATCACAACATGGCACGTAAAAACGTCAGCATCAAAACGGAGGAGACGGTCATAACAATCAAGACCTTGAATTGTAAGGCATTAGAAATGTGACAATGTGATTTAAGATTCAGTGATCAGCGTAATTTAACCCCTTACATTTGAACTCGCCTTGCCTTGAGCCTCCAGTGCTGTTTGCGAATCCTTTCTTCTTAAGAAATCAGAACCTAGCTGTCAACGCAAGGGTGCAGGTGTCTTTGTGCCGCTGCTGTTTATTTGAAAGATTTCTTAACCTAATGATATAAGCAGTCAGTCAGTCAATTATTTAGGAACTTAATGATCATTTATATCGATTAGTTGTTGCGGCGTCAACTGGACAAATACTAAAGAAATTGTGGCATTAGTTGTGTGTAAAAAGCAAAAAAAGTAAGAGCACAGTTCTTTTAATGGGGGGAAACTACAAATTTTGGATCTGAAAATTGGGGGAAATATGAGGTTTGTAGTTGGGCTATTGACGAGAAACGCAGCGACCGGGGTTCCCTTAATGAATTGAACATTTTAAGGATGGAAACAAACTCTGGAAGGAGTTTTAAGTCAAACAGGAAAAAACAAAAAGACGCATTTAAATCACATGACAAGAAAAACGATTCAAAAGATTTAATAAATGATTTTTTTCGTGTTAAGGCGTAAAAATCATCTTTCAGTGTGTGTGTTTTTCAGTTTTTTGCTACAAATTTCTGTGAGACTCCACACCTCCAGATTAGCGGCGGGTCAGTGGTGTCCCTGCTTATGTTTTTGCGAAGATATTATTTGAAAGAAATGCAGGAAAAATGAACAGAGCGCTGTATTTGTCTTTGTCTCCCAGGGAGACCGAGAACGTTTGAGAATCCATTACAGGAAGCAGAGAAAAAAAATAGGCCAGGCTGGTGCTGCAGCCTCAGTCCAACATGGTGAGTACGCCTCCGCCACCACCTCGTTTTACACACCTCTTTTTAATCACGCATTCTAAATAGTGTGTGTGTGTGTGTGTGTGTCTTCCAGCACGAGACAGTGGAGGGCTACAGAAAATACTTTCAATCAGATCGTCAAGTGAGTTTTCCTCAAACCAACGGCCCTTTAAATCTACTTCCTTTTTTACAAATTCTTACACAGATCTCCTATTGTGATTGCTTTTTCCGGCTTTCCTTTTCTCCCTATTTTCTTCCTCCTCATCTTTGTCTTCCTCCTCCTCACCATCATCTTGCTCCTTTTCTTCATCATCTTCCGCCCATTTTCCTCTTTGCTCCTCCTCCGCCTCCTCATCATCTTCCTTCTTTTTTCTTCCTGTCCCTACTCATCTTCCACTTCTACCTTCCTCCTCCTCCCTCATTTTTGTCCTCCTACTTTCCAATCTCCTCCTCCACATCATCTTTTCTCCTTCTCTCTTCATTATCTTCCTCCTCATTTTCCTCTTGCTCCTCCCTCCTCTGGCCTCCCCTCATCTTTCTCCTTCTTTCTTATTTTTCTCCTTATCTCTGTCCTCCTCATCTTACTCCTCCTCTCATCATCATCATCTTCCCTTCTTCTCTTTTCCTCCTGCTCCTCCTCCTCATTTTCCTTTCATCTCCTCCCTTATCATCTTCCTCCTCCTCCTCCTCATATCTTCCTCCTCCTCCGCAGCTTCTTCTGTGGTGGGAGGCACCTACACATTCTGCATGCTACCAAGGTCTTGTCACCAGGGCCTTCACAGACCCAGCTGCAGAACATGGCACTGTCCAAATCATCGCTGTGCTGCGCATTAACACCGGTGAGACACTTTACACACTTCACTTCGACACACACACACAATACGACACACACACAGAAGAACATTCAACATTCAGAACAAGGTTCAGCAGAACATTCACTGCTTTGGTAAAACATTTACCTGTAAACAACAACAAACATTCATTTTTTCGTGCAAAACGAAACGTTTCTGATGTGAGTTTTTGACTGTAAGTGGTCGCCACGTGTTCTTGCGGGTGCAGTCTATCGTGGTGCCGGGCAAACGCATTAAAAATTGTACAAAACGCATAAAATCTCCTTCCTTCCGATTCATAAAAATCATTTGGTTATTGTTCTGCTCTCAACTTAGCACTCGAATTCCGTAATGTTTTCGAGGACTTCGGTGTTTCAGCGAGTGTTTCATAGCTGACGGTTGACATTTTCCCCTCTGTGTCTGGTGCCGCCAGGTGTGAAAAAGTGTGTGTGAGAGTCCCTACCAACAGGGAACACGCACAGGGGCTGCAGCGCCAAAATTGATACTTAAACCATTGCTTTGCTTTGCCCACACACTGATATCAGCGAATTAAACGACATTCTGCCTTTTACAACGGATTTCATTTTATTTGCTGAATTCCGCGATCTGGCCCGCTGCTCGTGACGCGCCTTACTAGCTTAGAAAATTAAATGAGCAAATGGTACCCACCACAGAACAAATCATGAGACATGGTGCTTAAGTTATAAGCTATAAAAGTGCTTTGTTATTGCAAAATTTGGGGTCACATTCTCAATTTTTGCCTTGACATCTTAGGGGTCAGTTTTCTCTTTTCACCAACTGAATGTTAGCTAGCAACAGGAGTGGGTAGGGCCTTTTTAGACTCTTTTGTTGGGGGAGCCTGAGGACCAGGCCGTGAGCCACCCCCTCCTCAAAACCTCATCACTCCCTCCTGCCTCCACCCCGGGCGCTTGCATAATCCCTCATGACGAGCAACTGACTGAGCCTCCAAACACACTGTCAGGCCCCGCCGAAGTTTCAGAATATCTACAGTTAATCTGCTGTTATTGTTGCACCTGTCTCATTAGGGGACCCGAGTGACCCTCCATTAGATCTGATTGAATGGCCTACGAAAGAGGCTCACCAGGAAACGCCTCCCACTATCATTCTGCCATGCCACAGAAAATAAGCTTTTATCAGGGCAAAAAAAAAAGAAAAGAAAAAAGGTTTAAACTTATATGGTGCTGCAGGTGGGGAAAATCTGCCTGCACGTCAGCAAAAAAGGTTCTCTTGTATGTGCGTGGAGTAAAGGGAAAAAGTAAGTGTGACTTTGCGACCGATGTTATTACTTAAACAGCTGCTTTTGTTCCTGTGAAACGTAAATATTTTTGCATGAGCGTGAGAAATGGTTTTTTTCTGTGAGCTTAAGAAGTTTCTACGCTTTTTCTACGCACGTTCACAGGAAGTTTGGCAAAGTCACCAGATGCTCTTTTTTCGCGGAGTGCGTAGATGCTTTTCATGTGAGCAGAACAGGGTTTTCGTGGTGCTCACACAGAATGGTTTGTGTGTTCACTTGTCGACTCCAGTTGTGTGGATAGCGTCCATGACAACAATTTATAGTCTGGCAAAAACATCTTTTGTTCTCATGAAAACATCTTTTGCCCAGGAGAAAACATCTTGTGATGTATTGAAAACATCTTACGATCATGCGAAAACATCCCTAGCTCTTGCAAAATATTTTGTGCTCGAAAATACATTATCCTCACGTGAAAACATCTCACGCCATGCAAAAAACATTTTATGTTCACACAAAAATCTCTATGCCCTTGTGAAACAATTTGTGAGGGTGCGGTAACATATTGCGCCCTCACAAAAATACATTGTGCTTACGCGAAAATATCTCATGCTCGTGCGAAAACATTTTGTGAAGATTCGAAAACATATTCCGCCCTCACAAAAATACATTATGCTCACGTGAAAACGTCTCATGCTCACGCAAAAAAAATCTTGCACTCGCACAAAAACGTCCCATGCTTACGCAGTACTTTTCTCATGCACTTGTAAAACTTTCTTTCTGGTCCTTAGGGCTTTGCATGTGTATTTGCGCTACTTTTGTTTCCACTTCCATGTTTTGGAGAGAAAAAGTGTTCTGTATTTTGCCACCCAGTTTTGCTCACCATAACATGAATCTATCTTTCCTTCAACATCTCCCAAACTCTGCGTGAACGACAGATGCGAGAAAGTCTAGTTTCAGAAGAATGAAAAAATATCTGAGTTTTGTCCAGGCACCCACAATTAGGGAACACCAATTTTTAAAAAGGCAGGAATTTTGCTTTCTGAAACCAGACTTTAGCGTGAAAAAGAAGCATAATTATTGATTTATTTATTCGTCTCTTTTTAGGAAAATGACTAAGATGAATTGACTGATACCATCATCAAAAGAGTCGTCATTAGTGGCAGCTGACTGTGTGTGGGCGAGAGAAAGTGTGTGTGTGTTTGTGTTGCGTATTGGCCTGTGTAAACAGCAAGGGAGTGCGCTACCGAGGTGAGGGTTAACGTCGACAAGTCAAAGCCGCGCTGCTGCCCATTTAGCAGTGATTTTGATGCACTCGCTGGCTCTAGAAGCCCCCTCCCCAAAGGCTAGGGGCCGTAAATCACCCGCACTTGTTTTCATTACGCTCGCTAGTGAGGCCTAATGCCCCTTGCTCGCAGGAAAGCAAAAAGTCCAGTTTGTTTGGTCGGACTTTTCGCGTTTTTTACATTCATAAATAACTAAATTATTATTTTTTTAAACTAAGGTCATGCATGGACTGGCTGGACTTGTAGTTTGTATGAAAATGCTTCTGTGTAACACATCATCAGTGTTAACAAACCCATTATCACAAGCACTACTCCTAATGATAATGATTACAGTTAGTAGAATATGGAGCTAATGAAGTGCTTTAAACAAACTAAACTGAATGGCAGAATTTATTTTTTTGCTTCCACTTCTAAGAGGAAACTTTGTAGTAAAACAGACTACAGTTAAAGGCAGACTAAATAGTACTAATACAACTAGAACTACTACTAATAAAAGTACTGATAATGATGATAATAATAATAATAATACGAGGGAACAGATCAATAAATAACTACTAATGCTAATAGAAGGAAATGAACTTTATCTCCCTTCAATAGAAAGACTGTAACCAGAAGTAATAATAATAATAATAATAATAATTGTAGTTTCTTCTGTTTTTGAAAGTAGTTTATTTATCTAAATTCAACAAACTACAGTGACAGAAAAAACTTGTCAATACCAACATTATTATTATTATTATTATTATTATTATTATTATTATTATTATAGTGATAATAAAATAAATAATAATCAGCACAATATTCTTGTCTAAAATACATGAACTACATTCAAAGTCAAAAAGCTACAACTAATATTATTGTAAAAATGAGTGTTAATCCTAATATCATCAGCGAAGTTGTAGTTTTTCTGCCATTTATTGTAGTTAATTGAACTTAGATAAAGTTTATGAAAGTACATTACTTAACATATGCTTCTTAATTCTGTTTTAATTTCTGTACTGCTTAAAAAACCAATAAATAAAGTTGGGAAAAAAGGTTTATGAGCTACAGCACATGGTTTTCTTTTATTAAAGAACATGTATTATCTCTTAGTACAACAAGAATGTAAAGATTCAGCCATGTGACTCATACATGTCTTAAAAGTGGAACTCTTCGATTTTATGAATAGCATATAGTTTAGAAACCGCTTCCAGCAAAAGTTTAGGTCACATCGATGGTGTCACTCCAGTTTGGAAATAAAAGAACTCACAAACAAATGCACATATCGACAAGGTGAGTGACAGCAACAGGCACCGCTATAACCTGCACATTTTAGAGTTGGAAAGGTTGTTTCTAGCACAAAAACTATACTATAGGAGGAGTAGGGTCTAGAAAAAGTGGGTGGAATAATAATAATAAAGCAATGCATAATGAGCAGTAGTTGATAAAAGGAGGGAGGAAAATCTGGTATAGGTATTGGAAAGATTTTAATAATCGGGATTGAACCATTGCTGATTCAGAATCTACTTGAAGTTATTAGATTCACTGAAACGGTCTGAAGCTTGACTAATCCGGACAGTCGTCGCCCCCCTGCCTGGGGGAAGACCTCACCCCAGCGAGGCTAAATCTCAGGACCCCCTTGAGGCCAAGATTTAGGGGGACGAGGCTCTGCTCATTCAAACGCTAACGACTTTTAAAGCCTCATTACTGCCATGGAGTTTTGGATCAATAAGTGACCGGCTGTGAGTTTAGACTTCAAAAAAAAAAAAAAGAAGAGCCACTTCATCTCGCCTCTCCATATATCAGGTCCCACTCTCAATGGGCAGGGTAATGGTATATGAGCCAAAATTGCAATTAATCACCAATTAAAATACAGGAATATCTTCTGTCTTGCAGGGCTGTAAATTATTATGTGGAAAATGGCGTTATTGAGATTTAGTTCATTTTTTATTCATGTAGAAATTGTGTTTTTATTTGTCTTTTTTCCATTGTGAAGTTTATGACAGTTGTTTTTTGGAAAACTGGTTTTGAAAAATGAGATTTTTCAGAAAGAGTGTTTTGGGGAATTTGAGTTTCATCAGATTGCTATTTTCAAAAATTGTCAAGTGATATTTCTGACACTAATTATATTTTCAGGAATTGTCATATATCCAAATTGTTTTCTCTAGGAAATGTGGTTTTGCTTAAAATGTGATATTTCTGACGACTTTTTCCAGAAATTGAGGTTTTTTGAAAAAATGCAATTTTTCTGGAAATTGTGTTTTTGATGGAATTTATTTTCTGAAATGTAGTTTTTGTGATTTTTGATATTAAAGTACAAAGATACAAGATACTAGCTTAATATTAATATTAGTTAATATCAGTATTCCACATCAACATATTAGCTCAGTTCATCCTTTCAGTGTTCTTGCATAATGACATTTTATCCCATTCACATAAATTTTTGATTCACAAAATTGTAGAAAAGTCACTGGTTTCTTGAGTGACCCAAGAAAAAAAAAATTATTATTTTAATTGGAAATCACTGACATTATCTACAAAAATGGGATTAGGACTGAATTGAAGAGTTAAAACTGAGATGTGATCTTGTATGCTAAATGATTTATTAATTATTAGGAATAATAAAATCCCGTCAGCCACTTTTCATGTCTTTTTTCTTTCTTCCACAAGTCTTACTGCAACGACTGACCTGTCCCTCGAGCTGAAGAACCTGATTGTGATATTTGCCGCATTAATGCCAGTATGTATTTTTTGCACTCACCTTTCATCAGCGTGAAGGTGCTGTATATCACAAGGCGATGCATTTTCACCCACTTTCATCCGCCAGGGTTACGGGTTCTCTATGAACCGACTCTTCGACCTTTTGTTCGAGATCCGGGACCAGTACAATGAAACACTACTGAAGAAGTGGGCACTGGTGTTCAGGTAAAAACTGCAGCCTTAAATGTGGGATACAAGCAATAAATAAAAATTTCTACGCTAAATAACAGGACGAACATATTCCACTTTACTTTTTAAAAAAATAAATTGCTTAACATTCATTGATTTATTCTATTAAATATTTTGGTGTAAATATTCGGCTCTAGTGTTAGGAGGAAACAATATTTGAAGTGGTTTCACTAATTTGCTTGTTTTTTCCAACAAAAGGACGTCTGTATTCATGTTTTGCTGGAATGCTTTTTAGAATTTAATTATGGGATGGTTTCTTGAACGTGGATTCAGTATAGTCTTGGACTAAATTGCACTGCCAATGGATATTCAACAACCACAGTATTAGTCCAGAGGTGTCAAAAATACACACATTCTTTACTCAAGTAGAAGTATAGATACATGTGTTTAAAAGACTTAATAAAGCAGCATTGACTCGACTTTCTTTACTCTAGTTAAAGTGAAAAGTGCCGGCTCCAAACATACTTAAAAGTATGTGCTATAAAGTAGCATTGCGAGGGACAAAGCCACCATTTTAGGGCATAGCTGGCTGCCCTTAGCAAAAAGTAGTATACTTGAAGTTCATTTTATTAAATATGCTTGAGTATAAGTATAGCAAGTATACTACGGACCATGTACTATGTAGTGTACTAGAAAGTATACTAATTTAATACTTCTTCGGACTAAATTGGAACATTTATAAGTTTATAAACGTATACTTTAAGTATACTTTATAAGGTCATTTTAAGACTTTAGCAGACTTTTCTTTATACTTAGCAGTCAAGTATACTTCACTGTACTACTCTTAAGCATATAAAATATAGTATATAAAAAGTAAACTTGAAGTATACACCCTCAGTTTTAGTATATAATAAGTATACCGTAGTATTAATTTGAATAAACTACTTGTTAAGGGTGGACTCCATGTCCAAGCATTAGTAGAGTGTTGAGAAAATAAAGCGCATACCTAATACATACCATCATCATTACCATCATTACACATGAAGATTGACTCTATCCTGAACACATCATACAACAAATATGAATGAATGAATGAATGAATGGATGGATTAGTGGGGTCTGCGTTATTGTACACATACGCACAGTGGGTTAACCAAAGCCGCGGTGGCAGTAAAGCACCATTAATCTGGCAAGCTGAGAATGAGAAGGAGACGAGAACCAGTGCCGTGCCTTGCCTTGCTGTCACAAAACCAGAAGTAACTACGTAGAAACGCATGAACGACATTTTCCACGATGGCGATGTAAACACATGCGCTGTTTTTACTCTTGCGGTTACAGTCCAACACTACGGCGGCAGAGTTGAACAAGGCCACATAACCACCACACCGACGCCATTGTGTTTGTTGGTCACAAGACGACTCTCACAGGAGTCACTCACTGAAGTGGTCCAGTTGAGTCTAATCTTAACATTTCTTACAGACAAAACTCACTGTAGCGAATCAAACAGAAAAGACAACCAGCGTCTACTCACACTACAGCCATTTACTCGGATTATTCCTCCGCTTATTGGTGACGCGACGCGATTCTCATCTGAACGCCGTCTTCTGCGAAAATGTAGTTCTCCCAGAAGAGTCCAAATTGGCTAAAATGGTTAAAACTTTCAAGTATTTATTCATCTTCACTAATTTGATTTTTTTTCCCAATTCTCTATACGTTAGAGGTAAAAAAATAAATATAGAAAAATAGAAACAGTTTGGTTTGTTTAAAAAAATGCTCCCCTCCCACTTAATCCCATAAATAATTAATTAATCGAAAACTTATCGCCAGATTAGTCGATTAACAAAATAATTGTTAGTTGCAGCCCTATTTTTTATTTGGAGAAAGCTGAATAAAGTAGTCAGTTGAGTATTTGAACTGTAAGTTGTTAATAATGTTCCTGATATTGCTTACATTGACAACTGACGTGTAAAATAAAAAGAAAAAATGAATTGCCCAGCACCATTTAAAATGTTAAAGATATTTATTAGTCTGTCTGTCGGTTTGTATTGATTCAGTTTCCAGGTGTGCAGATTTCTGAGCGTGCATAAATGCTTAATTTCTTACCTCTTTAACTCTTCAGAGAGATTTTTGAGCTGGACAACTACAGCCCCATCCCTGTGGAGAGTGAGGAAGAGTATAAGTCTGTGGTCAGTAGGTTCCCTTTCCACGATGCAGAGATTGAAAAGGTTTGTACGCTTTCCCTAGAACCAAATGATTTCAGAACACAGACACATGTAACCATGAGACTAATTATGAACACAAATGTATTGTGTATTGAGTTTTTAAATATTCATCGGAGCCTATATATGGCATTTACATTTTAAGCAGAACCTTAAGTATAAACCTAGTTAAAAATAATGTAAATTTAATGCATTAAAAGAAAAATATATGCTATTATATGCCAACAAACATTAATATTGAAAGTAATTATATATATATATATATATATATATATATATATATATATATATATATATATATATATATATACAAAAATTAAAATAATATACAGTACATGCTATAATAATGATAATAACATTTTAATATTGTTTTAAAATAGTTCATTCAGCAAGTCTACAATCCAGGAAATCTATTTATTTTGTCCTTAATAACATCAGTTATTATTATTATTATTATTATTATTATTATTATTATTATTATTATTATTAGTAGTATGACTCCTTATTAGCCTCTTGGCCCATGTGTATGGATTCTTTACAGTTCAGTAGAACTTCTTACTCATCAGGCATGGCTTTATGCTTGGTTTAACAGCAACCGTTTCCAAAGAAGCTGCCCATGTCCCAGTCAGTGCCTCAGATCTACTCCCAGGTGAAGGAGTTCATCTATGCCAGCCTGAAGTTCTCCGAGTCGCTCCATCGCAGGTCAGTGCTTAGAGAAGGTGAAGCCTCGTTCAAATTATGAGGTGGTAAGGCTGTTAAGTTTTTGAGTCGCCAACAAAAGTCCCCAATCGAGTGCAACTCCGCATTTGATCGGCGATCAACAATCCTTATTTGTCACTACAAAGACGTGATCAAACTAACTCAGTGATCGGAACTAATTGTCATGCAAACTGGTTGTAATGTCCTGCTTGGATGTCCTGTTTAGTGCTGATCGTAACTAGGGGTAAGTCATTTTGATGGTCGATTAATCATTCAAAAAAACCATCAAAGACCATTGATCTAATCAGACTGATCACACTTATCATTACGTCCCTTACAGTGCCAGCTCAGAGACATCAGCTGGTTTGGTAACAACTTTTATTTTAGTTTTATAACTCAAGCTGCTGTAGGCCATAGATCAATAAAAATGTCAAATAATACTTTGATTGCTCTTTTGTGATTTTATATGAAAGGAAGTGATGGTGTTAAGTCATCATGATATTGTCTCAAATTGTTTGCCGGCTCCTGAATTGAATTAAATCGAAATCATATCATAGCTGACGTCAAATCGTTGGTCGTCAGTGTTCAATGTTCTGTTGTGATAAAACGTGATTTACACCAGTACTCATCTGCTGTCGTCTAAACCGGGGTGTCTAAAGTAAGTTCCCCAGACCCTTTCCACCAAACTGGTCCCAGAAAAAAGCCACCCGCCTCTCCACCTGCCTTCCCTGTGACCTCGTCATCTGCCCTCTGCCCTGAACCACCCTGAACTGCCAATATTTGTTCTTCCTAAGCTCTGTGGCATTTTGTGCCCGGGTCTGTGTTGCCACGCAAATCCTTTTCCCAAGAGAGCTTTGGCCGCTTGTGCGCCAACTCTGACTCCAGCCCTCAATCTGGGAGCCTCCACTTCAGGCAGGTCAGAGTTCAGGCTTCTCGCCAGCTCCTAGTCTGGTAAGGTTCGCGGCCTGGAAACTACAGCGACTGTTCCCATGAGTCCTGAGAGCCTGAAACGAAGGCAGCCTGACTTCTTTTAGGTTGTTAAAGACGTTTCACCTCTCAGCCTCACTTGAGACCCCTTCCCAGATGATTTAAATGTGAAGAACAAGCCACAAACTGTTCGCAGGTGGGCTCAGATGACTTAAATGACTCCCACGTTTATCCACTTTTTGACCTTTCCTCGTGTGACCCTAACAACCTGATGGATGAAACCATGTACCAAAGCTTTCAGAACTCAAAAAGCCTTTTAAATGAGAGACGAAATGTTTCCGATGAGAGGTGAAACCGAAAAACACTCTTGCTGCCTTCGATTCAAGCTCTCATGACCTGAGCGACTGGGAACAGTGTGTTTGTGTACGTTCTCGGTCGCCTAACGTCTTGAAGACAGTTCACCTCTCCATCCCATCAGACTTTTAGAACTGAAGAAACATTTCAGATAAGAAGAGAAGTGTCCTCAAGAACCTTAAATGACAATTAGACATCTGAGAACCTAGACAGACACACCGTTCCCACGAGTTCCGTGCCACCGACGATGGGAATGTTGTTGATATTCTCAGGGTCTGACCGTCCAAGCCTGAGCTTTCGAGGTCATGCCATTTAATCCCTGTTGCTACCATCGCTGAGCCCTGTGTCGTTGTTTCCTCAGTAGCTGGTGGGAGAAACAGAGGTTGGGTAACAGTGCTGGGAGTGTGTGTGTATGCGTGTTTACAGCCTTGTCGGTGTCGGGGTGCTGCAGTGTGTTAGTGTTGATCTCACTGCACCTCCGCCCCTTCTTCTAGCTCTGTGGAAATCGTTGCAAATGACCGCAAATTTCACACTCCTCTCTAATTGCTTTTTTGTCATGTTAAGGGCCTGGTAATGAGGGGGGCCTCTGCACTTCTCTGTTGACTGTTTGCTCACCTTGACCCCTCCCAACTAATCAACACCTCGCAATGCTGATACACACACACACACACACACACACCCTCACACCCACTTAGCAGCACTATGAGTGCTTTTTGCTGCTTCAGTGCCTAAGGGTGTTAATTAAGGGTGAAGTGATTTTTGGAATCAAAAAAGGGACCTCTTTACCTTGGCAAATATTGAATATTTTTCTAAATTTCTCTTTGGTGTTTTTAAAGTTTTAACTTGCAAAATGACTATTATATTGCCCGCCTTAAATGTATAGCTGCAATACCTTCATCAAAGACATTCATCAAATGCCAAAAACAGATCATTATTTTTGAATATGTTCCTAAGTTGGCGTTTTGTTGCTCAGTGTCAAAGTTATTATGCATCCTTAATATGAAAATGTTGTTTGCTGCAATTGTCATACCTGTATGTTTAAAAATAATAGCAGTAATTGCTGCAATTTTAATTCGCAGTGCAACAGTGGAAAAGAAAATCAGCCAAAGTCTTGCTTTGCAGAACACGGTGTGTCCTCTGGCTTACAAAGTTTTTGTCACTAACCATCAACCACAAATGAAATTAATAGTGTATTACAAATACAACTTTCTCGATTTACATTTGGGCAGACCCCTGGTGGAATTCTGTTATCACATCTGGCATAGTAACCTTCGATACACAGATGCAGGTACTGGGGTTGACTGGGACCGCTGTGGGCAAGGGGTGTGACAACTGTCCACAGCACTTTCCACATTTTTGTTCCTTGTGTAAAGACCCTAGCAAAGCTGGGACACTAGTTAAATGCATGAGGGAGTGTTACTGGGGTCAGAAACTGGCCAGTGATGCAACAGAAAAAGTCGGAACAAATTTCAACAAGAACCCGGATTGCAAAAAGTCATTTTTTCAGGACAGCGACACGAGTTAACCAGCGTTGATCTCTCATTGCAGCTCCACTGAGATCGATGACATGCTCCGCAAATCCACCAACCTGCTGCTAACAAGGACGCTGAGCGGCTGCCTACAGAACCTCATCAAGAAGCCCCATATAGGACTCACGGAGGTCAGCGTCACATCCTTGCTGCAAACGTTAAGCCTTAAGCCTTATTCACAAAACAATTTCTAAGGCGCCAGAGACACAGGCACAACATTACAGTTTTCTGGTCCAAACCTGATTTTGATATTAAAATGTTGAGTATCTCCTAATACTAGTGTCTTACTTTGGCCTTCTTTTTTTCTCCCAAAACAATTTCATATACATATTTTCTGAAGGTGCCAAAACGTTATCTACATGATTGTGACTTCATGGAATTTTGTGTCACGTGTTTCGCAGTTGGTTCAGATCATAATAAACACCACCCACTTAGAACAAGCCTGCAAATACCTGGAAGACTTCATCACGAACATCACCAACGTCTCTCCGGAGACGGTTCACACCACCAGACTCTACGGCCTCTCCACCTTCAAGGTACGATAATTGGCCAACCCTGCCCTGTAATGATGCTTGTGTTTTTCAGCCCTAGGGAGTAAGTTGGGGTTTTGAGATGATATCTGGAATGACGTACTTTGGCATGGGTTATTGCTTTAGGAACTGTCATAAACTTTACAGAACACTTGTTGCCTCAAGGGGTACGAACTCCAACAAGACCTCATGCCAAGTGTCTTGATTGGATGCCAGGATTTTCTCTTTTAATCTGCCACCGATAAATGATACCACAACAGGGAGTGTTTTTAAAGGGCTATACTTAAGGTTACCACTTATGAGGCTCACCATCCTACTTACCCCTTTTGGTTTTTAGACAGGTAAGCGTTTGGAACACACTTTTGGGCAGAATATTCAGACAGCAACAAATAATTATCCCAAATTATCCTGCTTCATTCAGACTGACAGTAAAGCATAGCTTTAAGATTCATCTGTTGGTTTGATACTGGTCAGGCTGGTCAAGTGGAAATGGTTCGACAAGTTGGTTTGGACTGGTACCAAAAACCAAAGCCTAAAGAGGCCCAAAAGGAGGCTAAAGTTATTCACAAGTAAACTGGACCTTTCAAACCACTTTTCTGACCATCAGCTTGCCTGGCCAAAGAGTTTCCAAGTAAGCGTCAGTGTCCTGAGGACTTAAAATCTCAGCCTAAAGAACTGTAAAGGACAGTATCTATACTCTTATTACTGACCTTTATCTGTTGTTTCGATGCCATCAGGACATCTTAGCCTTAAAAGGCTTGTCAGGTTGGTTTGGCAGCCAGCTTGAAGGGTACTGAATCCAGGATATCAAACCAGCTGGAAGGCTTGTACAAAAAAAGGCTTAAGTTATTCACTAGAAAACTGGATCTTTCAAACTATGTTAAGATATTGACCACCAGCTTCCCTGTCCAGAATATTTTGCCAGTGGGGATGAGTGTCATGAGGACTTAAAAATCCCAGCTGAAAGAACAGTAATGAGTACTGCGGTTTGTGAGATTCATCTGTTGATTTGATGCTGGTCAAGCGGCAGCTTAAAATGGCATGGCAACCAGCTTGAGAGGTACCAAAACCAGCTTGAAGAGTTCCAAAACGAGGCTTAAGTTGCTCGCAAGAAAATCTGATTTTTCAACACTTGTTGAGATGCTGACCACAAGCTAACCTCTCAAGAGAATTCTCCCAGTTAGGGTCAATATCCTGAGAACTTGCCTCACCATTTCTGCCATTTTGCTAGGACGCTCGCCACGCCGCCGAAGGCGAGATCTACACCAAGCTCAACCAGAAGATCGACGAGTTCCTCCAGTTGGCCGACTACGAGTGGGGAATGGCCGAGTCAGATGGCAGGGCCAGCGGGTACCTCATGGATCTCATCAACTTCCTGCGTAGCACCTTCCAAGTCTTCACGCATCTTCCGGTGAGGTTCTCCCTGCCGGAAGGCACCCCGTTCTCGCACAATGTTATACTGTGTGCTGTTTTTTGGTGTGTGATGGTGTTGTTAGGTAGATGTTTGCATGGATTGAAGGATGATGTTTATGGGGCAGAGGTTCAATGAGGAATTATTGGGGAACTAGAAAGTTGGCCGTTACTTTAACACGTTGTACCACATGATGGAATGTCACCAGTGTTAGAGCTCACGTCAACACACCTCAGCGACCCTCTGACTCTTGCACGAGTGTCAGCGATCCCGTACTCACACAGTCGGCAGAAGTAGTCCCAGATCCCTTTTTGTAGAGATGAAGTCTTTGCCTGCTTTACTGTAAAGAGTCACCCCTGCTTGTACAAAGTTACTTTACCTCTAGTTTGGCCTCCACTGCTCTTTGGTTTTTGAGGAATGTTCTCTTTGTCTCTATTTGTCTTTTTCTTCCTAGTGACTGTAGCCTTACATTCCTTTCTTGCCGGGCATGCATGGTTATATGATCTTTCTTTATCTGTCCATTTATTATTGCCATACTTTCTTTCCCTGTCTGTTTGTTTGTTTTTTTTCGTTTGGTTGGGGGTTTCTGCTCAGAATAACAACAATGATCATGCCGCCATGTCGGTAAGTAAAACCCTCCTGCCAACCCCCAGAGGGGAAAGCCGCATGCTCGTGTCTGCCGTGTCTGGACCTTCCTCTGGGCTTGCTTTTCGCTTCTCTTTCCACATGTCATGCCAAAAGTGAACCGGGGTCAACTGTCCCGTCCACCCGAATATGTCTCTCCCTTCCACCCATTGTCCAGTGGGGTCACCAACATCTGGTGAACACGGCACAGATTCTCACTTGAGAAGGAAGGTTTTCGCTTTTGCCGGCACCACGTATAACCCTTTGTTTGTTCGCTTTGTCTCTCTCAAGTCAGAATGCAGCCTCGATTGTTGATGGTATAATGACACTTGGGGTCATCAGAGTGCCACAGCAGTGTTCAAAGGGAAGTCTTTGGCTACACGTCCCAGTGTAATTTACGGTGACTGGTAAAATCGTTTTTAAACATTGTGACTTTCTTGGGATTGGAGAATCCAGCAGTACCACTGGCTCGTCAGAGCTGGTTAAGCTTAACCCAAAACCCTAACAAGCCAGGGATTAAGCAGGACTTTGAGCAAGTGAACAAAAGTAAGATGGGACTTCCATGATTGCACCACGATCCTTTACCTGGTCTGACATGTCAGTTCATGGAAGTTCCTGACTAACCGCCATGTCAGATATTGTTTAGCCTAGGTTTGAAGGTAAGACTGGATAGTGGACACTTGAGTAATTTGACTAACGTGACACTTGAGTAATTTGGAATTCATTTGGTGTTAAATTAGCCTGTTAAAGCTGGATTTTCCTTTCTCCGCAAGTCACTTAGATTGAAAGCGCTGTTTTCAGTCATCGCAACGACTACAGGCATGTAGTTGATTGAATTTAAGGTCCAACAAAGCGATTTCCATCCTGTTGATGTGAGAGAAAAAAGTTGCTAGTCAGGTTTGGAAAGGCATATTTGGAGCTCATCATGCAAGGTATCTATGAAGTGTTTTCTTGCAGTTCTAGAAAATGAATTGAAACGCAGCCGACTTTGTTGCACAGTGTACACAGGCACCTTTTTCTCAATGTATTTTCTGTCAAATATGTATAAGTTTAAATGAATGCCAAGATAGAAACATTGTAATTGAGAAACACCTTTACAAATGCATGTTTCATAGCTGCTATTTTTGAGTTTTCATTTATGTTTTAGTTGTTAGGTAGATTTTCTTCCAGTTAACCTTAGCTAGCTAAACTAACCATTCCCAAATGTAAGCCTTGTAGGTGCTGTTTTTCCTTTGATTAACAAATAGATAGTTGTGATAGTAGAGAGTACATTTATATTTACCATTTCCAAAAAAAACTATAGCCATGCTTTTTCTATTCTGAGATATATATACACATAGTTGTATAAATTATAGAGTTGCAACTGTAGATGAATGTACATGAGTAACTAACATTGCCATTGTTCAATCACATTTCTATTTTTTGGATTTGATCTCATTGCTACATTTTTCCATTTGCCACAATTTTTCTCATGATTATCAGCGCATTCTATGGATGAGGTGGTTCCCTCCTGCCTTTATACACTACATCACAAAGTAGCAGTATTTCAGAGGTTTTAGTTACTGCAAAACGTCATGTGAATTGTGTGAGATAGCCTTGCTTTTAGAGACAGCGTAAAATAATTTACATGATTATTCACTGCAGATAACATCAATATTTGTTAATCAAAATCTACTTTGTCTAGAAATTCCTCTTAGCTGTTATTCCACTTGTACTTCAGCATCTTTAATAGCTTCTTGTAGTTAGGGTTTTTGTATAGCCACAATGTTCTTGAAGTGCAAAGACCTCAAAACGTTGTATAAAATTGCAACTTCTTAACCCCAATTTACATATTTTAACATTTATTTTGCCAAATTTATGCAGTGGGTTTTTTTTTTGCTTCAATAAATAACTTTCTGTTTCTGTCCATCTTTTCATTTCTGTTCAGTTCATGTAGGGATCAAAAGTGGAAAATGTGTTTGGTGGTTTAAAAAGGAGCCATTTCTCTGTATGAAAGTGATGACAAATGATTCTTGTGGAATTAATAGCAAACTTGACCCTTTTATCTGTCATAGTCTAAGATATTTTTGTGTACAACAAGCAGCCTTGTTAAACGGTGAATGTTTGAGTGTTTCACCGCTTGCTTTTGTGAGCCTTTTTGTAAGGTTGCAAGCATGTGTCTAAAAACATAGCATGTTAATGCGCTGGATAGCAAGGCTCTTCTTTGTGTGGTACAAGCCAGTTAGTTGTTACATAACGCAACTTAATCTAGAAATGATTGTTTTAAGCATTAAAGGGGTAGTCACATGTCACCAATAGTGAATGAAAGTGAATGCAGACGTTTAGTGTTAATTTTTTGCATGACTTTTCTCCTCAACGACTTTTCATTTTTAGTCCCGTTAGTATATTTTCATGGTTTAAAATGAATTTTTGCAGAGTTTCCCCTTTAATTCTGCCTAAATAATGAACAGGGTTGTTGACATTCTTCTGCCTGTTAATTCATTGGAAAGGGTTTTTGTATTCTCTTTGTTTTGTTATTTGTTTTGTTGAATACTGAAAGTCTAAGGACAATGCCATTGTCATGGGCATGTCTGTTGGTGTAAAGCAGGGCTGGACAATTCATGTCCTAGAGGACCAGAATCCAGCCGGTTTTCCATCATACTTGATTTCGGAACATTGACACCTGGTCTCAAGTAGATACTCGCCAGAAGAGACTCACCAGGTTTGATAGAAAACCTCCAGGACACCGGCCCTAAAGGACAGGAATTGCACAGTCCTGGTGTAACAGTTAGTGCATGAGTGTTTGTGTGTGTGGGTGTGTGTGTGTGTGTGTGTGTACTGAACTTGATTAGCCTGCCCTATGTACAACCCTGCTCATTATGAGCCCTGTGGACCTGCATGATCGGTTGTTATCGGTGTGTGACTTGACAAAGTGTTTGTACACGTGTGTGTGGGAAACGTACACAATGAGTAAACATCCTTTATATTGAATGACATAAGCTTGAATAGAACGGTTTTGGAGTGATGGATAACGAGGATAATATGGACTCATGGATAACAATTTGGGGTCATTTGAAATGAAATGATAGCAAGAAGCAAAACAAACAAATCAAATATCATGTGGCATTATGAAATGATTATACTGACACCAAATATGAATCGAGTATTGTTTGGTTGTGGTGTAGTTCTTGCACGCATGAATTCAAGTCCTGAAGTTAAAGGCAAGCATGCAGACAACAAAAGTTGTGATATGAGTGAATAAAAGGATCATAGAAAATTACACTGGCCAAAAAGGGAACCTTCATACCTTTGTCCATACAAATGTTGACGAATGTTTCACTGTTGCATTAAGAATTGAATTTGTAACAAAGGGATAATTACGAGTGTATCACCTACCACACCTTATATGTGCAGCTTCAGTACCTTGTGAAATGACACTTATCACAGACAAACATTTTTTGACGATACATGACTTTAACAGGGAACAAGAAAATGTTATTTCGAATTTGCAATTACAAGTAACAGAAGTATGTTCAAAGTGCCCCCCGTTTAAGCCCACCGTCAACCTCGTCAGTGGAGCTTTGTTCCAAAGAATTTTTAAAATATGTTTTGGGGTTCTGCAAGGTATTGTAGCTACGAATTTCAGGTAGGACTTTGTGGTGGCAAAATAGTAATAATCACTTTGTTGCAAATGTATGTGAAAGAATTGTAAAAAGCCATCAACATTTGCCAAAGTTATGGGCAAAGGTACTGAGATCCCTTTTTTGACTCACAACATAGAAAATAGACAGTAGAAGTGAGCTTTGGGAAGCAGTAGAGTGATATGTTCACTGTCTGACGTCTGTTATGCTGTCTCCTTGCCTGTGTGCTTGTGTGTGTTTAGGGGAAAGTGGCCCAGACGGCTTGCATGTCGGCCTGCAAGCACCTCGCCACTTCTCTGATGCAGATGTTGCTGGATACCGAACTTAAACAGGTCAGCATGGGAGCCATCCAGCAGTTCAACCTGGACGTCATTCAGTGCGAGTGTGAGTAACACAGTTTGAATTCGCACAAAGCCGCATGTGGCACAGTGCAAATGTGGGTAGTTCTCCATATCATGGGATAAAAATATGGCTTTTGGATATTCCAAAAAAGTGTTACACTTGTCACATATTTACTTCTTTATGACGCTATCTGCAGACAGCCAGGTGGTTTAGTCATTGTGAGGTGAAAAGTTTAAGCTCCAGCGATTAATTTAGGGCAGCTGGCAAAAAGCCACATCGGACAGTGCAGATATGATCAAATATTGTTAGATGTCACTGCGGTGTTAGTGTGTCAGAGAGCATTCCTGAACTCTCAGCTTGTTTTTACTAAGCTTAGCACTTAGATCTCACTTTAGTTCTCTACAGAAAGTCATTTTTAGTCTTAATGTTTAGTAAAACCATTATTATAAAAACATATAAAATGTATATTTTGAACAAAAAGTAAAAAAGTCAATAATTTCCTTTAAATCTTAAATCTTTAAAGCATGAGCAAAATTATAGCCATGGTGGAATTCTCCCCTAAAAATACCTTTTTAGTTCATGACTAGATTTAATCTCTGTCTGGGGTTTTAAAAAATCTGTCTCATAACTTAAGCTAAGTATATAGAGACGGTTCTTTGTGAGTAACTAAAAACACTCACTATTAAGCCGGACATCTTTTTGTTCCAAAGACCTGCGGTTTTCTTGCCTGTGCATTAAAAACGGGGAGCCTGCTTCCTTTAAGAAACCCCGTCCGCCTGTCGCGACACCATCCTTGAACACTGCAGCGCCAATTAGCGGATTTTAGTCCAGACGCTGTAATTACTGCTTTCAGAATTACACATCTGAGGCATGTAGCGCATTCTCTCGTAATCCCTTCTCTACTTTGTAGCCATGAAGCGCGACACTGAGCTTATTGGCCGACAACCGACCCGACTTTTTTTCCACCCGACTTGGAATCCCATGAACAAAGATTGCTGCAATTGTGTCGCACGAATGCTATCAAAGAAACTTCGGTGGCACAAAATTTGAAACCAAGTTCAAGATGTACCCACAGACGGCAATATGGCTCACAACGAATGACTACTAACATTGAATTTCTCTTTGTCCGCAATAGAACCTCAAATAGGTTGAGGTCCCCTTTATGGAGAAGTGATTATTTAGAACAAGGTTAACAGGATGCTTTCAAAACATTTGAAAAACTTTTTTAAAACTTTCAGGTCTCAAATTAATGGGCAAATCCGTCCAGATTTGGTCTTTTTCGTTCAAGTAGCCCATCGATCACAAACGATGATTGGGGCTTCCCAGGGTAACGAAAGGTACCTTTCGAGTTTGAAGATTGTATTGCCAAGCTCCCGTAACGCAAAACTTGTGCTACACAAAGGCATGGTCTCCCTTGGGAAGGCTACATGTTTCTCTGCTTGAAAGCCATGAAAAATAGAGCAGGGCCAAGTGTCGGCCCAGGAAGGGCCTCGGGTGGGACGGGTGATAGGAGAAGCTTTGGCCGACCAAGCATTCGTAAGCTGCGAACTTGCATCTGTTGTTCGTAGCCGTCTCTGTAGAGCCCTGGAGCAGGCATCAAGGGGGTGAATCAGAGTTCACACCTGGGTTCATAAGTGCGAGGATGGCGGTGTATACCCAAGTCCTCACACCTGCTGGAGACCGGGGAGTGGGATAGTCTCGTCACGTTACCAGCCAGACGGCTCACCTGTGGTTCAGCTTCTGCCAGTCAAAACACGGTGACGGTTTAATTTTGAAGACTTTTTTTTTCCCTTACAAACAATACATACTTAAGGTCTGCTTTGACTGAGCGTCTGGTCGACATGGCCACAGGTTCCTGCTCCGTTCTGTGGTAACTGGAGATGTTTTTGAAGGTGTGATCGATTTTTTAGAGAGGGAACAATGCCAGGTTACAGCAGAAAGCTAATGGTTACACCACACAGGCCCAGTTCTTTTTTTGCTGCAGATTCTTTAGAATCGTTTTACAGAAGGAAATACTTGGATTTCTGACATTGACAAACTGCTGACTTATAATTCACAAATCTTGTGGCTGCTGAGAAACAGCAGAAATCAGAAAAGATTACGGAACTTGTCATGTCAGATTAAGTCGAATGGTTATGGTGCAACACAGCTTTATCAGTTCGTTACTAGTGAGGGCTTGATCAGTACTTTACTAGTTTACCTAAGCTTGCCGGACCAGGATGTAGGTTTATGGGGAATGCGTTTTTGATTACAATCTCTTTGTCTTTCCAGTGTTTGCAAGTTCCGAGCCTGTGCCTGGATTCCAGGGTGACACACTCCAGCTGGCGTTCATTGACCTTCGGCAGGTATGTGCCATCACAAGACACAAAACGTCTGATCTGAGGTGCAGCAGTTACTGAGGGAGGAAGATGGCGATTATTAGGCTGTTAGCAGCTTATCTAGTGTAATTTATTTTGGTTTATGTATTATGGGCCTGTAAGTGCTTGTTGATTCTGGTGGAAGGTATAAACATAATTACAAAGATTAGTGACTAAGTTCATTTACAGTTCACACTGGGAAAGTGCTTTCTAGCAAGTGAAAAAAAGTTGGAAAAAACGTGCTTAGTTCTTCCAAGCAAGACAAGGCTACCTCCGTTATGAACAAGATTATCTTCTGTTAACTGCCCTCATATGCATGATAACAAGAGTGATGTCTTGCAGTTATTAGCTTTGCACTGAATAGTAATGGCAAGGATAAGGGTACATGGTGCCACGGTTCACTTGATTGTAATTGTGACATGGGTAAGGTTTCCTCCTGCTCTTTATTTGGAGTGTAATCGAATATGCTAAACTACATTTTTGGACGGGCACGTAATTGTCATAAAAGAGAGCGGCAAGGTAAGTGCAGCAGCTTTCCTAGACACAACTTTCATCTGCGTTTCCTACTCTTGTCTTGTCTGCTGATCACGCTTTAAAAGGTCTGTCTGTTTGACCGCACCCTTGGTTGTCAAACCACCTTTTCTCATCCAAAAACAAATTACTCATAGTTTGGAGCTGGGGCCAAACCCAGAACATACCAGCATCATTTTTCATTGGGTTCTGGGCAATCTTTGGCTGATTATTGATTATTTATTATTATCTGACCCCAGATCTTAAACGGTCCTAAAACATAGCTTTGGCTGCTTGTTTTTAAGACAACAATATCATCCCCATTGCTGCTCATTGTTTTTAAGACAACAATACCATCCCCAACAAACAAAACTTGCCAGCCAGAGATAGAATGTGGTACGCCTGAGCTTTTCAATCCAGTCTGTGTGGGATTCTTGCCCCAATAATTGCGCAGTCCTCCCTGCCGCCGATCTTTAAAAGGTTTCAGGACGACTCGCTGACAGCTCCTTTCAAGCACCCTACGGCTTCCTTTCGAGATCAGGGCTGAAATACAGAGCACTTTCTGGCCAGGGTCAGGGTTCCTCAGTTACAGATAAGGACAGGAGAGCGCCCTTGGTTAGGCTTTACCTTGTCACCCCGTCCTTGCCTTTCAGTCCCCCTGCCCTCTCTCCAGAGGTTAACCGTCAGTTGCGCGCATGCCATTCACCAGAGCAGCTCGACTAAGCCCAGCGCCAATCGAAACTTGCTGAGGAGGTGCTTAGGCATTGCTTTTGACAAGGGCCACAGGCATCACGCAAGAAAAATCCACTAGATCCCCACCCGTTAGGAGATTTGGTGCTGACCCCAAATGCAGAGGTCACGATGTTCCTGCCAATCATGCCAGTGCTAATGGATGCTCTTATTTACTCTGTGGCTTCTGAAACAATTTCTGAAGCCTTTGTTACCCGTAACCTGATCCGCTAAATAGCAGTTTAACCCTCACGAAACTCAATATGAGCTTCAAAGACATTGCTGTCTCTTAAGATCCTTTGATAAGAGATAAAGTACAAGCAAATACACATTTCTTTTCTTGGAGTTCACATATAACTTGAATCCGTGCAAAGAATCTGTCATTTCTCATATCTTCATCAGAGGGGAATCATTCCATCCTATGATTTATGGGGCGCTGTGGTGACGCTGCCATTCTGATTTTAATTAAATGCCCCTAGGGAGGCACGATACTGTCAGACAAACAAGGAATCTGCTCCACATTAGTCTGAAACAGACCCTCTCTGTTTCTGTATCCATGCAGTTTCGAAAATACATGATTAAACCAAAAAATGTTTGTGCAGAAATGACAAGGAATTTGTTTGCCAATAGACAGGGTATAATTTGAGGGAGAAGGAGTCGGCAGTGAAGGAACCACAGTCGGTCAGACGTGCTATAGGTCCCGACAGGTTGAGAGCTTCTGCTACTGTGCACTCAGCCAGGGGTTTTACACTTAAAACGTTGTGCCCCGTGGCGGAAATGTAATTTAGAGGGGATTAGCATCAACTAGATGGAGACCTGGCAAGGACTCAAAACTGATGTAGTCTCAAAACATTCAGCAATATTCTAGGCTGTTTCTACAAGAGTGAAGACAAAATGCAGAAAATACAAAGGATTTGGATGTCAGGCAGAAGTTTGGACCAGAATAATGACTCAGGCTACAATGATGTCAGGCTTCAACCTGTGAATTCTCTTCCAGACCGCTAGTGGCCTTCCTGTGGATCATGTTTATATCTACGGTTCAGTAGTCCTGATGTGCTTCACCTGGATTTCTCCCTATTTATGCTAGGTTTTGCCTTTTGGTTTGGGTTATGCATCTGTATGTCTGTATGCACTGTCCAGGTTGGTTTGTCGTATTCCCAGTTTCTTGTTCTTCCTGCTGTTCCTTAGTCTTTGGTTTTAGACTTGCCCTAGTGGTTTTCTTAATTTTCATATTCCAGAAAAAACGTATTTTTTGAAGCATTTATTTTTTGAGCACAATTACAAAAACAAGATCTGTGGAGCTACTAAGAGTTAAGAATTTGTGTTGGCAAGTAAGCATTGAACCCACAACCTCTTGGTCTGTAACATAGTACCTTACCACTAGTCCACCAAAACTCCAGAAGCTTTAATACCAAAATGTAGCCCTGCTAGAATTGGCAGTGACACTAAAGTGTAATGAACAAGATGTGATTTAAGTTTTACTTAAAAAACAAGCAATGAGTCAGTAAAGGTTAGCACTTTAAAACCAAATATGGTGCAACATGAAAAATTCCCATCTTGGAAGTTATCAGTTATGAAAAGATCTCGGTCTTGGTGAGGAAGGTGGCGACAGCAGAGAGTAGAAGATCACCAAGAACCGTGAGTTTTTTCCCTGGACTTTTTTGGGACAAGATTTTTGCTAATTGGTGGTAGGAAAAGGCTGAATCTCTGGGCAGCATAAGTAAGTTACATAATAATAATAGAAACAATAATTCAGACCACCGTTTCGTACCAAGTATCTTTTATTTAGTTGGCTGACAATGGCAGACTTGTGGCAACATATGTAGCAACTCTACTGTTTGTCACAAATTAACAAATTAAATTAAGTTTTCTCCAAACCTGTCGCAAACAGTTTGTTTTTGTAAGGATAGGGTGAAAAAATAATTAGGCACAAATTCTAGAGTTTGTTCCACATAAAAACAAAAGAACTCGGCACGAAATGGTGATCTGAATTCTCTGTTATTATGCAACTCACTCAGCCCAATGCTGTACAGAGATTCAGCGTTTACGTACCACGGCATGTCTGATTAGCTAATAAGCAACATCAGGATATGCTTGGGCATAAGATAGCAGATCCTCGTAGAGCATTAGGCTGCAAGGCTGAGCAAGAGAAGAGGCTAAATGCAGAAGCTGCATTTCATTGTGATGCACTGTGCTGTTCACAATGAAAAATGCTCACTCACTTCACATTCACTCACTTTCACTGGGGTTGAGAAACACTGCTCTGTATCTTTGTATTACTCTGTATTTTTAAACTTTGCCAAAATTAAAGGAAACCAACTTCAGCATTCAGCATTTGCAGACACTGACAGGGTGTCTCCCCCTGACCCACCCGGTGTCCCTTTCAGTTGAGCAGCAGTAATGGCCCAGCAGGAAGGGCAAACATCACTACAAGTTGCTCCAGCAAACAGGCCTCCCCAATACGGACCACATGGCAAGTGTGAAATGGATTTAGCTCTCAAGCCAGCCCTCTCAAAGCCCCTCCATAATGAACGAGCCGCCCAGCAATTGCCCCCCCCCGCCGCTCCGTATCAATTAGCATACACTGCGGAGAGTGGATTCTCCCCACTCCGACTTATTAAGTACAATGTGTCTGAAGGCCCCGGAGGTGCAAAGCGGCAAGAAGGCGAGCGGCGGCGGACTGAGCTGGGATTAGCCCCGCACAGGTTATCCAGAGGTCACCAGGGGATTTCTCTTCCTTTTACATTTTAAGTGCCGCACCCCAGCTTCTGAGCATGCGCTCCACAAGCCGCCCCTGCAGGCGGCCCACCTCCCCCGCAGGCCAAATCTGTGCTACATTTTCACGATATATATTGTTATATAGTTACCCCATATATATTATTCCCAGGACTGAAAACCTTGCAAGTTATAATTTTCTGCCTTGTTCAGTGAGCAGCCTCACTTGATTTTTTGACATTACACCTTTGGGTTTTCCACTATATCAGGAAGGTTATATAATTTATTTATTTTTATCACAAAAACATACACCAATGCAGAATTTTGAATTCCTTGATTTTGTGATATTTTTGCAACGTAATTGTAGGTTCATATCATGCATCTCATTTTTGGAAAGTGAAGATCACCAACTAATAGAGGTGTAAAGTAAACCTTTGTTATTCAGTTCACTCTGTTCATTATTTTAAGTCATTGGCCCATACAATGAAATATTTTTAAATATCTCCCAAATATTCCATTTAATTAGTTTATTTAGCATATCACTCCGTCAAACTGATCTGAGATCTCTGTTTGCTTGTATTGCAGCTCCTAGATCTGTTCATGGTATGGGACTGGTCAACGTACCTGGCCGACTACGGCCAGCCCACCTCCAAGTACCTCCGTGTGAACCCCTCCACTGCACTGGCACTTTTGGAAAAGTCAGTATTTGCCTTCTAAGTGGTCTGTTTAGTTTATTACACTTCCCTCTATTTGTCTAAGACACTGATGCAAACGAATGATGTGTAATGTTGAATTTCTTGTCTTGATTCGTTAGCGCCTGATATATAATTTCCGTCCTCTTTTCTTTCTCTTTGACCGCTAACATTTACCAGAGTCAACAGAGGGTAGGTAGCTGCAGTTTTTAAATGTCTCTGTTGTTGAGGGTTTTTCAGTTCTGAAAGAGCTAACCATCTCCAACAGCGGTGACATATAGAAGAATTCAAATGAAAAGGATTGCTGGACAGCATCATACTTACAATTGTGATAAAAAGCGAGTCATTTAGTCATTTTCATACATAAACTAAAACAGAATCTGATGTTTATTCAGTCATAATATTAACCCTTTCATGCATCATATACACTTAATGTCCACTTGATATGCATCTTTTTACATTCAAATATCACACACAAAGAGGTTAAATACTCTTAATACATTTCTTTATAATAACATTTTACTGTGAAATGTTTGCACTTAGATCTTGAGATCACTGACTGAAAAATATATGAAAAAAATTCTATAGGTTTTTTTTAAAATCACAATTGAACCTGTTGTTCATGACAATAATAAATAATACAACTAACTGCTTTTACATCAGTTTAAAAAGTTTCACTTTTGAGGACTACATTGCAATAGTTCACCTGTAATATTTTTGCCGGAATGGCTTTCACGTTAACCACAGACAGACGGGCCTTTAGCTTCACCACTAACTCTGTCATGCACTTGCTCATGGGACAAAGCTGTAGTCTCCCCCGCTAACGCCTCATACCATTTCTCCACCCCCAAGGATGAAGGATACAAGCAAGAAGAACAACATCTTCTCCCAGTTCCGAAAGAACGACCGTGATAAACAAAAGCTGATCGAGACAGTGGTGAAGCAGCTGAGAAGTTTGGTTAATGGAATGTCCCAACACTCCTAGACGTCATCGGCACCGCCACCTTCCACCTCTGACCGTTAGGTCTCAAACTCCCACCTTTATTTCCACGGCATCTCGCCCATTTATATGTTTCCGGTTTCCGCCGCTGTCCTTAGGACTACTCCGCTACATCCCTGCCCCGCCCCCTCTCGGCCAAAAACCGTCTCCCACTGCGTCACTTTTCATATTTGGGACTGAATCGTTGATGTAAATATGGGACAAAAACAGAAGGAAAAGGTTTGTTTACTGGACAAAAGCTATCAGTTGATTTTTCTCTTTCTTGTAACGTATTTTAATGGCAAAGAATTGTTTCCTTTTCTTTTGTATATTGTGGAGGTTAAATGATTGTATTGCTACAGCAGGAACGCGAGTGTGAGGAAAGATGAAGTCCATGTGCGAGACTGACGTTCACACTGAAATGTGTCCAAAGTTCTCTGGTTCCACGTTAGCAGACGGTGTTTTTACTGTTATATTTTTAAAACACTAATTTCCGCTGGTCAAGTAAGTCAAGTAAGTTTTGGCTCTAATTGAAGGTGCAAGACATTGCATGAAGTTTTTTTTTTAATATATTAAAGTTGAAGTCCAGGGGACCTTTTGGGGAAAAAAAACTTACGAAACATTTCCAAACTTTTCATTTAAGGGAAGCTTCACTTGTCCAGCACTTTTCTTCATGATCGAAAAAGCTTTTTATTTAATTTTTATTTCCTCAGGGTGAAATGAATGCTTCTTTTTTTGTTTGAATGCTTTAAAATCAAGTGACGATGAAAGATATAAAAGAGCAATAATCGGCTCAGCTATAGCCACCGACGCCATATCGCGTCATTCCCAACATTTCATCAGTTAGTCGCTCTCAGTCTTTTGGCCAGCGTTTTGCACTGAACATTATTTAAGTTTGCCTTTGCTTGTATAGCCTAATGAAAGCGATATTGTACATAGCACATTTTTTGTTTAAAAAAAAATGGGACTGTAGAGATGCTCTACATCAAATTCAGGGAAGGTCAATTCCGATCCCTGCTTGCGAATATGTAAATTAGTCTTTGAAATTGTATTTAAAAATGATCAGTTTCCCACTCCTTCTGGACTTTGGGTCATGGCTGGAAAACAAAAGCTACTTATATCCCTTCGCCATTTCAGTGTCCCAAAGTAAGAATGTCTAACAAATTTCAGACGGGGGAGTTCGCTGTAGCATTCCTGCTCCCAGTAACAAAAAAGTTTCCGGATTTTTTTGGTTTTTTCTTTGTGTGCTTTAATAAAATGTGATCACCAAAACCCGGATGTATGTCTCTTTCTGAAAGAAATTTCAGTTAATTGTTAACTCAGTTATATTGATTGGAAACAGTTGCATAATTCTAGATTTCATTTGTTTATTCCATTCAAACAATGAAAAGAAGAAGTATGAGGAGTATTTTGCTGTATGTAAACTCTTACCTGACCATTTTAAAGGCCTGCATGGCAACAGTAGCAAGAGTAAAGGCTTATAACTTTTTTCCCAATTGCTTTTCAATAAAATGTAAGTAAAAAACAGTAATAAATTTACAAGCATCTTAAAATAAAGCCTGATCAACACAATGGCAACCAGGACTGACTTACAAAATCCCCCAGTTTCCACCCCAGGTTATCTTATCTTAAAATAATGCCTAATTAATTAAGATTAAGATAAAGATGTTTTCTGTTTACAGTCCTCTGTGTCTGCCTAATTTGGTTCCAAGAAGGCCGACACAGTCTGCATTTAAGAGAACACTAAAGTTGCTAGACTGGACTCGTTTTCGCTCATCACAACCCCCACCGGCCATTTCTTATGCACACAAGGTCCCTCAAATTGGCAAACATTGGTGCCGATATCAGTCCAAATCAGTGCTTATCAGTTCAAATAAAAAGGGAGAAAGTGAGATTAACGGCCGAGGATTCGCTTACCCCTTGACAGCGCCGGGGCACAGATGAGAGGTTTCACCTTTTAATCCAGAGGCCGTGCTGACCCTTTAGTGAACTATTTGGCTGCTCTCTCCGCTGACCCCCTCCCGCCGTGCTCAGGGTTCAGTCCGCCTTCGTGGGCTATAAGTCATGTAAACATATAAATCAAGGAGAGATCAGGCAGCTTCGTTCAGCTACATTCAGCTACGTTAGCTACATTCTCCCTGGTACAGAGCCACCAAATTGAGAAATGTATTCATAATAGAATAACAGGTTTGCAGGGTTAAAGGAGGTTAAAGCATCATGTGAGAGATAAATGCATGGTATTGGAGAAATACAATAAAATACAGCATATATATAACAAGAATAAAGTTCTTCTAGTGCTGCATTTCTAATATACTGTATATATCTATATCTATCTATATCTATCTATCTATCTATCTATCTATATATGTATGTATATATATACATATATAGATCGATAGATAGGTAATTTCTTTAGCAACATACAAAGAAATGAGGGGTGGCTCAAAAATGTTGCTCATATGCTTTACTGGATTTATTACATCCACTATTCTGTCCCTTTACATCGTTCATATTGAACACATTTACACAAACTCACACCCACACACAAGTATACCTATTAAATAAATAAATAAATGAACAAATATTTCCACGTCATGGTGACCAAGTTCCGAAAAGGTTGTTTATCTCTTGATGCAGTTAGAGAACTGTACTGCCTCTGACTGCGTTTGTGTGTGTGTGTGTGTGTGTGTGTGTGTGTGTGTGTGTGTGTGTGTGTGTGTGTGTGTGTGTGTGTGTTGATTGACAGCGCGCTGTTGATTGATTTGGCGCTGTGTTTCGGCTCCGTGTCTCCCGTGTGACGGACAGTGAACTTGGCGAAGCTGCGCTCTGGGTTCAGCGAAGTCAGGTCCGGCCCCTGGGGGTCAGTGCAGTGGGTCAGTGGGGGAGGCGGGAGAGCGCAGAGAGAGGATTACACTTTTAAAAATGTAATAATAATAATAATAATAATAATAATAATAATAATAATAATAATAATAATAATAATAATAATAACTAGAAATTACAGCTTTACTCCTTATTGGCAGTTTAACATTCATCGTCAAGATTAAAGCACACACTCTGTACTCCCCTGTTATTATTGCTATATTGTATGTTCCTTATTATTTATATAATTATGGATAATTCACAAATACCTGTTAATATTGCTCACTTACAATAATAATGTGTACATTTACAGAAAAAAAACAGTTTCAGGACGAAATTCATTATATAACAGCAGACATCCAGGTAAAAAAAAATCTTCCGTAAATTTACGGGGTTGTTTTTTTTATAGTATTCAGAGTTCACTCTTCAATACATACTGCACTAACATATACTTTATTTTGATACACACTGAAAGTTTTAGAAATGTAATTCCTTCTCTAAAGTATGTTCCGGTAAAATACGTACAAAAATGGCTTAATAGCTGGCTTTCGATTACTTCGGATCTTAATACGAATTGAAGTCGTACGTCGTACGCCGACCTGCGCCGCCCAGCTTTTTGCGCCTTGTTAACGAGTTAGCACTTAACTCTTACTACAAAATAAAAATGGATTTCCACTTGTGTTGGGTATACTGCAGAAAATCTTTCAATCTTTCCTAAATGTTTTAAAGTAGGAATACTGTGGTAGTAAAGTCGCATAGGTGGATTTATTTTGTCGAACTTGTATCAGCATGGCGCCATTGAACAGACTGCATGTGATTTTATTACAAATAAAGCGAGCTATTTATTTATTTATTTATTTATTAGAATAAGCAGTGGTGTCTCGTTTAAAGAACAAAATTCATTAGCTATAAAAAAAAAAAAGTATGAAGATTTCAAAGCAATTTTGACCTTCAAATAATAAGACTCCATAGCGTTTTAGGGTAACTACATGGCAAATAGCCATTTTTGAACATTTATTACCTTGTATCTGTTGTGTGCAAAATACTCTTCCATCTTTTTTCAGATTAAGACGTCTTCTAAATCACACTCGGTACAAGCAGGCATCTCTAAGTTGAGACAAAAGTTACAAGTTCACAGTCTAAGGGTCAAACACTGAACGCAAAAAATGCAAAAATAGTACAATACACATATGTTTAAACACACATCTCTATCCATGTACTCGTTATATACAGTCAGACACCATCTGAAATGAATCTGAATGTGACCATAACCGGATGTTCTAAAATAAATGAAAAACAAATCGCATTCTTCCAGAATTTTTTTTCCATCTAGCTGGCCGTCTCACTGCTATTCTTCCTTAAATCTCACACTAAGGCAGTGATTAATGCCTATTTTTATGGTAAATGAACTATACTTGACCTTAAGCTTGTTTGCGGTGCGGGAACAGGGCAAAGTCCGCGCTGAGTTCTCGCCACTTCACACGTTGTTACGGATCTTAACGAGGAAAGTGGCATCGTTCGATTCATTCTCTTTTGAAAGAGGAAGGCTAAGCTTAAAGGAGCTTTCAAGACGTGCAAACATCGTAATGCCTTTACATGTTACGAATGAGATGCTTAAACAAACCCCAAAAATACTCTCTCAATGGGGAAAATCAGAGGTGAAATTGGGGGCAAGCGGCAGATAAGTGCGACTCAACATCAAAAGAAGGACGCGAGGGGAATCCTAAAATTTGGAGTCATTCTATAGCTTCCTCTAGCTTTCTCACCGCCTTATAGCTGTCGTAAAAAGGTAATTGGGACTGTTTGGGGTGTGTTTCAAATGGACGCTTCGCTCCCTACTTAGGGCGCTAGGTACAGGCGTCGACAGTATAGCTTTTCGCTTCTTATGTTGTGCGTATAAAAGCTTGTTCCAGGAGGGTTTGGGAGCACACTAACTAGGGGGTATGGAGCCATGTTAGCCTCGATGGGGTGTTTACTTCTCATAACCTTGCTTTACTACTGCACTTTTTTTTTTAGCTGACCCATGTTTGAACCCGACACAGGCAATAATATCTGATATTTCAGGTTACAAGGTCTAGTGTATACATAAGGGTTAGTAAGCGTTCATAAGGTGCGTTTATTTAACTAAATGTAGATAGATAGATAGATAGATAGATAGATAGATAGATAGATAGATAGATAGATATGTAAATGTCAAATTAATTAAGGTATATTACGTAGTAGTGTGCAACAGTCATATATAGTACTGTATACTGTAGCTAACCAACTACATGTGGCGGTGCATATTATACATTTGTATTATACATGCCTTCTCTATAATTCTGTATATAGAAATAATATATAAAATCATATTCTTATTCGCAATAAAATGTCAAGTTTGCAGGCAGTTAATTAATGGCCAATTGTCAAAATCCAAACTAAGCGTCCTGGGACCCGGTTTTGTAGCCTGCCAAAGTCGAACTAAAGCGTCATCGAAAGGATTAAAAATGTAAAGCCGGTTTTAATCGGCCTGGCGTTCGAGGCTGACTGGCACCCGAGTCGGAGTAATTGAGTGTAAAGTTGCGGCGTTATAGCGGGAAACAATAGAGCCGTGGACGCTTTCCCCATTGTGGCAGGGGAATTAACACCTTTTCAAAGTGAAATCTCTCGGATTGTCTCGCTGCGACGGGGAGGCCGCTATTAACATGCGCCTATATAACAAATGGCCGAGAGGCTTTTCCCCTTCTCACTTCTCTCTCTCTCTTTCTCTTTTTTTGGGAAGGGAGGGAATCGTTAGACTTTATTGTGCTTCTCTCTGATTAAAGAGGTTTTTTTTTAATCCAGCGAGTTTCAATCACGTTCAGACACGACTGCTTGTTGAGTTTTATTGGTAAATAAACAGATCAAAAAACTTATTATTATTATTTTTTTAAATCATTGAATCAGATTTAATTATTCTTTATTTAGTCATGTGGTGAAATATAAACTTGGTTCACGCATTAAACAGTTTACATTTTTGGGAGTGAAGCAAAGACGGTTAAAGGAATTCTAAACAAAGCAAATAGATTCGATTCAAGAAAATGAGAGCTGATTCCGATCTAAAATGTACTTAAAATTAAATAATCACAAAAACAAAAACATATAAACCGATTTTATATATACACAAAACTGTATAAAGTTAGTCCAAAGATGTGTTCCGGTCTTAGTCAGGTCAGGCTCTCTCTTTTTTGGAGGGAGTCGCTCCTGGCCCCTGAGGTAGGGCAAGAGAGAGGGAAATAGAGAGGAGGAGGAGGAGGAGGGGGAAGGGGGCGGGACGAGATGACACCACAATTAAAGATGAACTTTGTGTGAACTAATTTATCTGAGCAAGGTAACTGGAGGCCGAGAGGACGCGGTGGGTATATAAAGGGCAGGCGGGAGCTCGGACGCCTTCAGAGCCGAGAGAAAACCAGACTAACTGAAACATGGGTCTCTACACGCTGGTCGTCACGCTTTTCTGCACCGTCCTGCTGCCGGTGCTGCTGCTGCTCGCCGCCGTCAAACTCTGGCAGCTTTTGGTCATTCGAGGACTCGACTCGACCTGTCCGAATCCCCTTCCTCCAGGCACCATGGGCTTGCCCTTCATCGGAGAGACGCTGCAACTCATCCTCCAGGTAAAAAAAAAAAAACTTTTTCTTTTTTTTTTTTCTTCACTTTTGCGGCTTCGGCTTACATCATTGTAAGAGTTTTGAGGACACAGATTGCCCTTAGGAATCAACACGCAGTCAGGTCTAAACGTAACTAGAAACTCATTAGACCTATAAAAAAAGAACATAAAATACGATTAAATCCCTTGAATCGGAACTGAACACCGTAAAATCTACACATCTGTCTTGAAGAAAGAAAATTGATCGAATGGATTTGGTACTTTTTTTTTCTTTTTTTTTTTACAGTGAATACATAGACTTACTGGTGCTCAATACTTTTTTTATGCTTATGTCGATTACGTTTATAAACGTAAATGACAATATGTGTGCTCAAAACGTTTGGTATGAACTAACTCAGCAGTTTTTTGAGCCATCAAATGCCATTCAATTCATTTAAGTTGATAAACGTTTATAAACTTACGTTATTAACTTGAGTAAAAGTTAGAAATACCTAACCCATTTGAACTAGTAAAAAAAAGTCTCCATTTCGAGTTGGGTTAATTCGTGAAAATGTTTTTTTGTCCGTAAGTGATTTAAGATTATAAACGACTTAAGGCAACAAGTGTATATGATGAGGTGGTTCAAACCAAACTAAGCTTATAAACGTAATAAAATTAACCATAAAAATGTATTTGCACTGAGTTCAAGTAAGTCACTTATCAAATCCATTCTATGCAGAAAATTGTCTTTTTTTATTGCTCCTCAAAGATTGGAAAACACCTTTATTTGTCATGTAGTGAAATGTACACCTGGTCCCCACCCCAAAAAATACTAGGAGGGAAGCAAAGGTGGTGCCAGGAATTTAAAATAATACAAAAAGATTAAATTCAAGAAAATTTGAGATTCTGATCTAAAATACAATTAAGAAAATGTCCAGGTGTAATTTCTGCCTTCGACCATAAATGTGCAAAATCATATAAAGTTGGCCCATAGTTCTGGAACACTTTAGGTCTTTAAGTGTGTGTGTGATATTTAATATATAGAATCACATAACGTTGTTAGAATTGGTGGTTCTGGAACATTTTAGTGCTTCCATATATGTATTTTGGAACTCTTAGCTGGTGAAGTGCATATGCAATTGAATTTTATCTATAATATCTAAAATTCTAAAAGTTGTTCTATAGATGTGTTCTGCAACTCTTCAAATTCGTCTTAGTTCCAAAACTGCTGTATTTGAAACCCCTAGCCAACATCAACCAATATTGTGCATCAGAATAGTACTGTGAACCAACTTTAAAGCATATATTGGACAGCACATGAAATGTGAATATGTACTGTCTTCATAGAGAAGAAAGTTTC
Source organism: Distichodus sexfasciatus (assembly GCA_032718565.1). Taxonomy (NCBI): domain Eukaryota; kingdom Metazoa; phylum Chordata; class Actinopteri; order Characiformes; family Distichodontidae; genus Distichodus; species Distichodus sexfasciatus. The sequence goes on along the minus strand of JAVGVS010000090.1, from coordinate 401,002 downwards.
TGCGGATGAAGCGTCAGAAGTATGGATTCATCTACAAAACCCACCTGTTCGGCAACCCCACTGTCCGGGTGATGGGGGCTGAGAACGTGAGGCAGATCCTGCTGGGTGAACACAAACTTGTCGCAGTTCAATGGCCAGCATCTGTCAGGACCATACTGGGCTCAGACACTCTGTCCAATGTTCATGGTGTCCAGCATCGCAACAAGAAGAAGGTAAGAATGCTGTTCCCTCATTCATTCGGAATGAATCAATTAAGGTTTTTGTGTGTGGACAAGCTAAATTTGAGATTTGTTTTTTTGAAGGCGATCACCAAGGCCTTCTCCCGAGACGCTCTTTCCCACTATATTCCGGTCATCCAGGAGGAGGTGCGGAACGCTATCAATGACTGGCTCCAGCGAGGTTCCTGTGTTCTGGTTTACCCAGAAATGAAGCGCCTCATGTTCCGCATCGCCATGAGGATCCTGCTGGGGTTCGAGCCCGAGCAGATAAAGACGGATGAGCATGCGCTGGTTGAGGCCTTCGAAGAAATGATCAAGAATCTCTTTTCTCTTCCCATTGACGTCCCTTTCAGTGGCTTGTATCGGGTAAATAATAAATGAATTCCTTGTAATAATCTGAAAATTCTGATACTTAATGAAACGGTATAAGAAAAAAAGTTAAGGGTACATAAACTATATAAGGCAAGTTATTGCACTTGATTTTTTTTTTTTTTGAGTAAATCCTGAGTCCGAAGTCTGTCAACTCAAAAACGTAAACCTAAGCAATTTAACGTTAACTCAATTATTTTTACTTAGATAACTATATGCAAGTTTTTTACAGTGTGTTTATCGAAAATAAAATGGTCGATTTGGTTGGTTGACAGGGCCTGAAAGCTCGTAACTTCATTCATGGCAAGATCGAGGAGAACATCCGGAAGAAAATTCAGGAGGATGGCGAGAAGGAACCCAAGCACAAGGACGCTCTCCAGCTGCTGATCGAGAACAGCAGGAAAAGCAACGAGCCGCTCAGCATGCAGGTAATGTACATTACATATTGTTCCTCACATTTAATAGCACTTTTGTTTGTAATATTAAACTTAATTCACATAGTAAAATTTTTTGTTGAGTCAACACTGAGCATTTACTATTGATCATAATCAAAAGAATTTTGTTAAAATATAAATAAATATAAGATGGCCACAAATAATTATTTTATAGAGTTGCACTGATTAACCATGTTTTCCATTCCAGGCTATGAAAGAATCCGCCACAGAGCTTCTCTTCGGCGGTCATGAAACTACCGCCAGCACCGCCACCTCCTTGGTGATGTTCTTGGGTTTGAACGCAGAGGTGGTCCAGCGAATCCGTGAAGAGCTGAAAGAAAAGGTAAAAAAAACAACAACTTTAAATCAGTATAACTGGAGTGACATTTTCCATTATGTAAAAGATACTAATGAGAAGTTCTTGCCACCCTGACAGGAGGTTTCAAGTATAGATTCACCCGGAAAAACACTAAACATGGAACTGCTGGAGCAACTCAAGTACACAGGCTGCGTCATTAAGGAAACCCTCCGAATTAATCCACCGGTGCCGGGGGGATTCCGGGTGGCACTGAAAACGTTCGAACTTAACGTAAGTGGATGATGTTCTTCAAAATTTTCATTTTCTTATTTCATTTCTTCTCAAGAAAGCTGAGACATTCATCTCTTAAATATTATACAATTGAGTTGAAGAAGACCCAGTAAAAGAAAATGTAGTAAAAGTGCTCTTCGATTGTTTCTTTTCTCACCTACTACAAATAAGCATCTTAAATAAGAAAACCTATTAGTAACAAATTTCTTCATAAGAGCAGGGGTATCATTCACCAATATTTAAGTTTATTTTCTTACATTTTTTCTAAAGAAAGTTATGATATTTAAATAGTACATTGTTGTAAAATTGGAGAATTGAAGAAAATTCAATAAGCTAATATTTTGTGCAAATAAGCTTGCATAAAAGTGCTTTTACATCGGTACTGGCAAAATTGGCTTTTAAGAACAAACTTCTTAAGAATGGTTGATGAATGAAGGCAATGGTTGTTGAGGGATCTGGAGAGTCGATTGCCATGACGAGGCCAACAACTGGTCTCCCAAATGTTGTTGAACGTTTGGTCGTGGTTTAGGTTCCAAGGGAAAAAAAAGAGAAACCAAGCTTCTGAAAGCTTAAGCTTGTTTAAAGTAGATCTGTGTAGGTTCTCAGTCCCCCAGCAATGATTTTGTACCTTCAAATTTTAACACAGTTTACTCCTTAACCTTTTATACTGTATAGGGTACTTTTGTGAACCTTTGGTTACAGAAATGATACCCATATTTTCTCTGTGGGTAGAAAGTCTTCCAGCAAGTCCATAGATCAGTTTGTAATTTTGTTTTTCACCTTCTTAACAGGGCTACCAAATTCCCAAAGGCTGGAATGTGATATACAGCATTTGCGACACCCACGACGTGGCCGATGTCTTCCCCAACAAAGACGAGTTCCAGCCGGAGCGCTTCCTGGCCAAACGCTCAGAGGACGCGTCCCGCTTTAACTACATCCCGTTTGGAGGAGGCTCGCGGATGTGCGTGGGGAAGGAGTTCGCCAAAATCCTGCTCAAGATCTTTTTGGTGGAGCTGGTGCAGCACTGCGACTGGACTCTCCTAAACGGACCCCCGACCATGAAAACCGGACCGACCGTGTACCCTGTTGACAACCTTCCCACCAAGTTCAGCCGCAACGTCAGCAATTAGGCCTTAGTCTCTGTCGTCTTCGTGTCTGCTGTACATAGACCTTATATGAATTATCTAGATGAAAGGAGATGTATAACTTCTTTCCATTTTGGGCGAATTATTATAGAGATGTGTATATAAATTGATTTAAACAAAGGGCACTACACTTTTCGTGGATCACTGTATTTCTCCCGAGGCATCTGTGATGTATATTTGTAATGTAGCTGTTTGTGTATATGTGTATATATATATATGTATATATATATTTGTTTTTGTACCGAATGGCAACTTATTTAAATTACTCTCTGATATGGATTTTATTTAATAAATCTTTGACATTTGAGGAAAAAAACACTAACCGTGGTCCTGATGTGGATTAATACATTTTCATTTATTCATTATCTGAACTGCTTAAACATTAAAAGTTATAGTGACTTTGTTGGTCATTTGGTCCCATTTTAGGTAGGTAAAAATATCAAATCAGTTGACACTGGTAGTCACCTATTAGTCACGCTTCTTCTTTTCGTTCTGAGAAAAGTATAAGCAATTTTTAAATAATTAGTTTTGTTGTAATAATAGGGGTGTAAATGATGCACCATGATACTATAGATTGGAATTTAAAAATCTGACCTATATGCACTGTAGGTAACAATCAATACTTTTTGTATATTTTTAAGTTTAGAGACAATTTTATTTTTGTATTTTGGACTGGAATATGCAGAAGAAGAGGAAATCTTACAAGGAAAAAAAATACTAAACCCAAAAATATTTATCAGCAAGAATCATGGGTTGATTGTATTGTGACGCCCCTAATAATAGTAGAGAAGCTTATAGCCACCAGAAGTAAGAAATGATTAGAAACGGTTAGTTTTACAAAACATGACTTCAAAAAGTTAGTTATTTATTTAAAAATAATAATAAAAAAAGATTCTTTCCAAACACTAACAAAAAACAGTGCTAGCTCAGTGAACTATTTCCTTTGTCTATTTTGAGAACTTTCCGTAATTTATTTCAATGAAAAAAATGGCAAAATTTCTAAATGTTAGGAATGAGATAATCTAGCTAACATTAGCCACTATAAAGAGAATAACCACGTGTCACATGACCTCAGAAACTAAGGGTGTAAGTCAAGTTTCATCCTGACAAGATATTATAATGATTCAGTGGATGGCGATTCAGTGTCTGCTAATTTCAATTCAATTCAATTCAGCCAGTGATCAATATGAGACAACGTCATACGCTATCATGACGCTATGAACTTGCTGATCATTTAATCAATGCATTGATGCAGATCAATGAATCGTTACAGCCGTATTCCAAACCTCCCTGTGTGCCTCGTTGCCATTGTGCCGCAATTTCATGTAAGCACTGGGACAGGAGGCGACTTGAATGGAATGACGAAGACTTGACACGATAGAACATCCGTTTTAACTGTGGCCTCACCCTCTCTTGTGGATGAAAGGGGCTAAATGTTCCCAAATTACAAGGAAAGAAAGCTGAACCGGGGTGCCTGGATGGGTTCAGCATCTCCTGGCATACCACAATCACATGTAAACAGCTTGCTGTTGCGTGACACGGAGAAAGAGAGAGTGAGAGCGCGAAAGCAAGCAAGGATGAAAAACGAAAGATCCCTCTGTTAGAACGTTTTTTTCAGCATTCGTTCTATGCAGTTGAATTTTTCCTCCTCCTTTTCCTTGCCCAAGAGCCTTCATCTGGCCTTTTGTCTTGTGCAAACTTTCTTAAAACTTTGCGAAGAAACAGAATTTGTGGCCTGACTACTGGAAGCAATGATTCCAACTGCCAAGTCTAAATGTAAGCAGATGCTGGTGCTGATTCCAGCTACTAACGTACGAAAGGTCATCTGTTTCCACACAAGTTTTGGCAAAATTGATTGTATTGTTAGCTGCCTATTGACACTAAAATGCTTAGAAAAATTGGAAGAAAGTGGATAGAAAAAATGTGTTTAGTTTTACCAAAGTTACTTGTACCGACGTTACGTATTCAGATTACAAATTATGGGTGCCTGTATTCTGTTAGAGTTTAAATAGATGGTAATCAGAATACGGTTACATTGTTAAAAATAATGGATTACATGACAGTATTTTTCTGTTTCACGTGTTTATCCTCTCTCTAATAAATTTCTGCAATTCACAACACGCAACCAAAGATTCTAATGTAAACGTCCTTTTAACGTAAATTTCCACAGTCACACAATGGAGGAGTCATAGCCAGAGCCAGAGCAGAAACGCATTTCTCTTTTGGAAATTCAGACACCACTTCACATTAAAAAAAAGAAAAAATGCGGAATATGAAGGGTGTGATTGCCACATTCATACAGTTGTAAAAAGCAAGACAATGTAGAAGTAACCCAAAGTATTCAGAATATGTTACTCACATTGAGTAATCTAACAGAATACATTTTAGGGCATGTATTCTGTAATCTGTAGTGGAATGCATTTTAAAAGTGCCCTTCCCAACACTGGTTGTATTTGTAAATTGTGAAAGCAAATAGGCAGGGGGGGCAACAATTCCAGGTACATGTGGGGATCAAGGACAAAAGGTTGCCAGTTTCCTCACGAGTTTGCCTGCTCCAAACTAGTAAAATATCTCTGTCCATCTCAGCCGATATAAATGTTAATGGGTCCGACAAGTGTGAAATCCTGGGAAATCTCCCCCTTATAAAGGACGCAAGGTAATTGGTAATCTGAACTCTAGGTGACTCCTGATCAACAGTCCCCCAAGAAACGGCACCTTAGTATCCCTGCAAGTCGGAATAAGCGGGCCAAATTTAAATATAACCGGGCTGCAAGAGGACGAGGAGGTCGACGAGCTCTGTCCTCTCCATCGCCAAAAGTGAAAATGGCTTTTTCATGGCCAAAAAAGTCATCAAGAACGTTCCAAAACAACATTTACATGTCTGCTGCACTCTTGCCCTCCCGCCGAATCATATCAGACCCTTCCAGGGCTCTTTCGGATTACCTATTAGCGAGCCGCTTCTATTATTTATAATCATGCTGGGACTTTTTTCACAGGTCCTGGAGGGTCAGCAAAAGTTCAGTCATTTACAAAAAAAAGAGGTCTGACCTTACGGCCACATTACATCATCCATTTCTCAAGAGTTTGGACTTCTGCAAGTGCTGGGGTCTGTTTGTCTTTTTTTCCCCTTTCTAAGAAACGAACGATGATGTAAAAAGGTTTCAATGGACTCATAAGGCTGGAGAGATACTAGAAAAAAAGAAAGGAACGCTTGAGACTATGAATAATTGAGATGTAAAGGGAACGGGTCACTTGAATATATCATTGGAAAACACGTACTAATATATCACCAGTGTTGGGAAGATTACTTTTAAAGTGTATTCCACTACAGAATACAGAATCCATGCCCTAAAATGTCATTTGTAACATATTCCGTTAGATTACTCAATGTGAGCAACATATTCTGAATACTTTGAATTTATTCCACATTGTCTTGCTTTTTACAACTGTATGAATGTGGCAATCACACCCTCCATATTCTGCCTTCTTTCTCCTTTAACCCCTACAGCCCTAAGGGAATTAGGGGAGTTTTTCTACATTCGTTTTTAGGCTTATTAAACTGTGTGTGTGTAGAAGTTAGCTATACATGCCTTATGTTGTTGTGTTCAGGACGTCCTGCACTACTCAAATGTGATAGTTTGATGTGTAAATGCTGACAATGTCTTAAAATCAGCTAATCTCTGATGAAAACTAAACTGTGTCTTTATGTAGTATAAAAATGCTGAAACTATAGATATAACTACTCAAAAAAGTAAGAACAGTGCCTGTTTTATTGACTTGCAGTGTTTTTTTTTTAAATTATGCATAGACATGCTATGACTTAGTACTGCAAAGAAAAATAAGGATTGATAACAAATTATGCATTTTCTATATTATTTTTTCCTATTAATTACTCTCTAACATTATAAAATGTAAAATAAATATTTTCTGATCAATTGAAATGAAGAAATACTTCGGTTTTTGTGCACAGAATTACTCGCAAATGATTTCACATACTGAGAAATCAATATAATGTCTGTTAAGTTCAAAGTTTAGTGATTCTGATGACATGTGTGTGGTTTCTGTAAGTTAAAGGATTCGAGGTTGAAGTTGAAAGATCACACCTTTCATATTCCACACTTTTCTTCTTTTAAGTTGAAGTGATGTCTGAATTTCCCAGAGAAAAATGTGCTTCTGCTCTGGCTCTGTAGTGCTAGCTCCAGCTCTGACTCCTCCATTGTGTGACTGTGGAAATTTACGTTAAATGGACGTTTACATTACAATCTTTGCTGGCATGTTCTGAAGGGCTTCTCATAATGAATGGAATTATTAGAGAGAATAAAAACAGATACAATACTGTCATGTAATCCATTATTTTTGACAATGTAACTATATTCTGATTACCATCTATTTAAACTGTAATGGAATACAGTTACCCATAATTTATAATGTAAAATTGTTATGTTGGTACATCTATTCTTTTATCCTCCAACACTGTGTATCACACACAAAGAAAACAACAATTCAGTGATGGAAAACCTCAAAAAAAAGAGCTCAAACTTTAATGATCAACATTGCTAGTCAACAGTCATCCGATCGTAAAGGTAAATTTGGTCAATGCAGTCATATGTAACCGTTACATGCAGAAAATAAGATATATAATATAATAATATATACACACACACACACACACACACAAAGTATGTATATATGTGTGTGTGTGTGTGTGTATATATTATATAACATTAACATAATTCAGCCGCCCAGAGTATCGATTGTATTAAGGTACTGTGACGTTACTCAAAGCATCTTTGGAGATATCGAATCGAATCGCTGACGTGATAATCGGAATCGAATCGAATCATGAGACCAGTGGAGATTCACACTTGTAATATGTATATTGCGCATGTTGATATCGCGATGACGGTAAATTTGTGATATATTGTGCAGCTCTAGTTCGCAGTAACAGTGAACAGTTGGATAGCTTTTGAGAGCATCTGTTAAGAACCTTTCGTCATCTTCAGTAAAAGCCAGGAGCAGGAACAGCGCCACCCAGCGTCCATTTTATGCATCTGCGGCATTGTTTAAGTTCATGGAGCAGAAGAGCAGAGACGTGCAG
>JAVGVS010000090.1:377500-393139 GCA_032718565.1 Distichodus sexfasciatus | reverse complement strand
TATAGATATATAGATATATAGATATATAGATAGATAGATAGATAGATAGATAGATAGATACACATAAAATATTATATTATTTGTTTTCATTTTTGTTTTGTTGACTCATGTTACACTTCAGTTGGGTTGCAATGAGGCTTTTTTTTTCTTTTTAAAAGAGTAAGCATGGCTCCATATACTCAACCCATTTATGTCTTAGAATAACAGAGGAAGCCATCAATGCTGAAAGCAAAAGAACAAAAACAAATTCCCTGAAGTCCCCAGACACCAGCCCAGACAGCTTTTTGCATAAAGACTCCAGGGGAGGGAATGACAAAGATTAATGGCTGTTACCTGTAACCTGGCAGGTTAAGTGCTAGCACTCTCACTTTTGCTTCTTAACTGCCAAATTGGCTTGTCTAGTCTGCCCACCCTGAGTGGGGAGAAATTTCCCCAAAAAGGCATAGAACTTGAGGAAATATTCTTGGATTATATTGGTTGATTGGCCACTTTAATTGGCCCCATTAGTTATAATTGTGAGTGTGTTTATGTTAGTATGTCCTGTGGCGTGTTGGCACAAAATTCCCAGGATAGGCTCCGGTACGCGATAGGGATTAAGTGGTTCAGATAATGAATGAATGAATGAATAATATATATTTGGACTTCTTTGAGTTCCAAGGGACAGCAAGATTCATGATTCATTTGCTGATTGGTTGGTATTGGCCAAAACGGTCATGGGGTCCAAACAGGCGTATTTTGTGAAGATAGTTTAGAACCAAAACTTCGGGAAAAGCTGCCAAATACTCCTTGTGGTCAAGATAGGGAATGAAAACCTTTGTGCCTTAGAGAATGACAGTATTAATGGAGATACCTCCTAGTGACCAAAACAGGAAATGACAACCTTAAAGGTGGTGCCTACTTGTGGCCAAAATGTGGAATGACAATTTTAAAGGTAGTCAAACTGGCAATTGGTTTTTCCCCTCAAAAATTGAAGTAGATGGTTGCAGTTGGACTATAGGCAAGAAACGCGACAACCCAGATCTCCTCAATGAACTGAAAATGTTAAGCCATGAACAATGTTTGTATGACAAAAGCTGTGGAAAGAATTAAAGACACAAAAAGCGGGAATAAGAAGAAACAATGCAGAGAACAAGGTGATTGCTCATGGCTATATGGTTACTCCATGGTTGAGAACTTGAATATTCTTATTATGTTAGGAAACCATCGGTTACTATCAGAACTTCTTCCTATTCTTCTGAACAAGCTCGCTGTTTGGACCCATCCCAAAAACACCCTGAGATCTCCAGACGAGAAGTAACCTATTGCAGTAGGATCTGTCAAGGTGAGAGATAATGACTGGCTTCGCAAGACAACATCTGCTGTTGCGACATTCCAACTGTTCTAGCTGCCACACTTCTGAAGGCAAGTTCAAACATTTCCCACACAAACGTGACTGACAGTGGCCTCGAGCTGCTCTCATTGAAGTCGAAAGGCTTTCATGTGCCCCAAAAATCTCCGACCTGGCACAAACAGCAGAGCGAGGACGTCTGGATGTTTAAGAGAGAAAAGCCCCGCCTTTATTTAGTAGGGTTATGGGGTTATCTCTCAAGCTACACAGCTAGCAATGGATGAATATATGTCAACGGGAACAGAAACTCTCCCAACTTGAGGGCTTATAATTGGGTCTGACAAAGTAACAGGACGTTTTAACCAAACATTCTAACATGGCCAATGTTTTCAACATGAATAGTATCTAATAGGGTGGGGTTTTTTGCTAACTAACCTCTAGGCCTGATTCGATTTCTCTTCCATTAGCTAGCATAAGGTTGGCTAACAATGTGTCAAAAAAACAAATGTGCTTAATGACAGCTGATATCTAAAGAAGAGTTTAGCCATGCTAACTCTTCTTCTTTGGCTAGCATAAAGAGTGATAATGTAGCTAACAATAAGTAAAAACGAAATACATAACAAAAGATTTAATTTACAGCTAAGGAGAATTTGACCCTTCTAACTTCTAACTGTTTAGTAGCATTCCTTCTAAGGACAACGTATTTGGGTAACCTGTTCCTTTGTCTGCAGTGCACCAATGTTGCTAACAATAGTGTGAGGAAAAATAAGCTAGTGTGGCTAATAAGAGTTGATCTTTTATCTCTCTGTATTTGCAGACCTTCGTTGGCTAATATTTTAGGGTGGCATGCTACTTTAAATTTAAAAAATATATCCTTATTTTTCATATCTTTTATTTATTTATGTCTTGTATTTCTGGCTTATTTCGTTATATCTTCTTATATTATCAATTTTAGCCACAACCACTAAAGCAAATTCCTTGTATGTGAGTACTTGTCAATAAATGTCATTCTGATTCTGGTTCTTATGAGTAACCACTCCACTGGTGTGGAGCCTGACTTGTCTTTGACTAAGGTCAAAGACAAGTCAGATCTTTTTTATGAGCTTCAGGAAGTGAAGTGTTTTGATTCAGCTGGTTTTGTCATTGTGTGCTTGGTTGTCAGTGGAAAAGGGAAGCATTGTGTCATTGCCAGTCAATTAGGGACAAAAAAAAATCCTCTTTTTGATGTTTAGCCTGTAGTAAAGTGTCTGTGGTAAAGCTGAAGCACTAGAGGTCAGATTCAGGCAACTGCTTTGGTAAAAGAGTTCAAAAGTTCATTGTAGCCGTGAACGTTGTCATCAGCACATACATTGTTTGATGAAGAAGGCAGATCCCTGGCATGGATACGGGAAGTAACGACTTTTATGCCCTCAGAGGATGGTGACTAGTCTAATTTCACAGAAACACACCTCATATAAATATATAAATCAATTGGCCAATTGGCTTTTCAAATTATTGTTTATAGTTTTTTACGTGTCAATACCATGTTAGCTTGTTCAAAACACTTCATGCCTTCACCAAATCCATAGCCTGTGTGAGTTTAATTGAGAATATTTTGCATTGCTTTCATACAAAATGCATTCAATGACTTCTTCAACAACTTCTTCCAAAATTCATAAATACCTCATTGAATGTTCACCACCAGCAAAATTCTGTGCAATTACTAAATTTTTTGGCAAAAATTAAGATACTCTGACCAAAACAGTTGAAATGAATTTCAAAAGCTAACAAAACCGAAATTACTTTAGACGGCGGTTAGATGTATTTCAACAAATGAAACTACTGTAAAAAGCATCAATTACTGTCGTTCAGATTAATCTTATGAGAAAACGTAAGGATGCAAGTTTATGCTCAAATGCAGAAGATGGGATTAATTAGGTGATTAGGTTTTATTAATATATGTATTGTAAGATGCTTTCCATGTCATAGTCATATTTTTCCTTTTATTTTGCAATACAATACTGTGTCATATACAATATAGGTGTTTGTGTTTTTTTTTACTTCATTGTACTTTGTGTGATAGAGTAGTCTTATGACAGAGTGAGTGCTGGAGTTACGGCAGCATGTTGCTGTTGGATGAAGTACAAAATATTTTGGTGGTTTTGTGCATTTTGCACAGACGTGTTCAGGTGCATGTTTGTAAAGCTCACAGTGTGAAGTGTCTTGAAAAAAATTGGACATGGTCTTGAGACGTGTGTGAAAATGATTGTAAAAAACTGTAAATATTTCCGGCTTGTTTCTGACTTATTCTCTTTGCTCTTGGCGTCATCCACTTGTGTTAATCCTAAGGTTAAGGTCTGTCAGTGTGTCTGATGGCAACAGACTGCAAATTAGCCCCCAAAATGAGCCAAGGAGCCTTTGTGGAGTCTCGGCAGACAGACGGGGTGAGCAGTAGGAGCTTTAAAGGAGGGAGATAAGAAAGACTCTTGTCCATCCCCCTCTTTGTTGCCTTTAATCTCTGCCAGGCTTTACCCATTTCAATGGAGTTGAGTGTCGAGATAGGGCTGCACGATATGACTTGCAATCAGTGTTGCTATTAATTGGACATTTTACCTCGATTATGATTAATTAACAATTATTTACTTTCAGGGTTTTGGTTTGTTTTTTTGTTCTCATACTTCCCTGACAAGGTTTACATTATAAATATACTCAACTATTAAACTATGTTTTTTTTCTAATGAAAGAGTACAAATCTTATCTTTGTGATTTTCTAATAATGGAAGGAAATACACCCAGATGTAGTGGCAGACTGGACGGGACAGAGTCATGTGACAGAGGACGGTTAAGAGGACGGTGCATGAGAACATACTGGATTATAATAACTGACATGGGCAGGATTACATTGATTAAAGGTTCGGAATGTTGGTTGTGATTCATTTTCGATTAATTGCCCAGCCCTACTTGAAATTAGTGCAAACAAAGAGAAGGAATGAAAATGAGTTAATGAAAGAAATTTTGGATAAAAGAGCTTTAGATGAAACCAATGAATGAAATGAATTTCACAAAATCACAGTCTGGCTAAGCTGATGTTTTTGAGTTTGATATTAATATTTTAAAGTATTTTAATTAGATTTGATGTTCTTGGTGTCCATAAGAAATACCTTTAAATAATCAATATAAGGTAAAATCTGGAATCTGGACCGTTAAATGCAACCATAGTTACTTTTCATAGTTACAAAGTTATCTTTGGTGTACGTTTCTAGATTTAGTGGATAAAATCTCTAGCATATTCTCAATAATGCTTAGGTAAATTCTTTAGTAATTCTCTGTAGATTAATTCTCTATGTCTAAATTCTTTATTATGGAGAAGTTATTTTTTTCTAAATAAAACTAATCCATGGTTCAGCAAAATGCAATTTAATTTAATAGTTCAAAAATGTAATATTAAATCAAAAATGTATAACAAATTTATACCATTTCTAACAGATTTGTCATTATTTTATGGCATTGTAAGGTCTCCACCCACAGTATGTGAAAACCTAACCTCCAAATATCTAAGGCAAATCTTTTCACTTGCTTTTTAAAATAAAACCAAGAACTTCTCTCTAAGCCTCACAAAGCTTTTAAAATATGGCAGATTTAGGTATTACCAGTTTACACACACACGCACACACACACACACTCATCTGGCATGCACATGAACCCAGGCAGACTTTCTCCTCTCTGTTCCCTACCAGCACAGAGAAGCAACAGCTGAACTGACTGAACTGACCCTGGGCCTGTCGGTCTGCCCTGATGACACAGAAAAATGGGAAAGTCTAAATGTCAGGGATGTAAACCAGATTGAAGCAAATGAAGAATGAAACGTCTATGAATGTTTTAAAGAGTTTTATACAGCTAAAAGGGTGTCCCACGAAAGAGGCAGCTCAGTGCATGACGAGACAAAAAGTCTCCACAAGAAATGATATAATAATCACGTTAGTCTCTTAACCGGAATGTTTCTAGATACTAGCAGTGTGGGGAGTAACAGAATACTTGTACCTCTGTTACATATTCACATTACAAATTATGGGTACCTGTATTTCATTCCAGCAACAGTTTAAATTGATGGTAATCGGAATACAGTTACATTGTTAAAAATAATGGATTATATGACAGTATTTTTCTTTTTCACGTATTTATCCTCTCCCTGATATATTTCAGCAATTCCATTCATTACCGGAACACATAATGAAGATTCTAATGTAAACGTCCATTTAACGTACATTGCTGCAGTCACACAATGAAAAAGTCACACTCTTTGAACACTCTTGGCATTCTTTCAATAAGATTCTTGAATATTCTGGAATATATTTGTATTACGCTTGAAAGTTTGTGAACTCCCTAGAACTTTGTATATTTCTGCGTAAATATGACTTAAAACATCATCAGATTTTCACAGAAGTCCTAAAAGTAGATAAAGAGAACCAAATTAAACAAATGAGACAAAGACATTATACTTGATTATTTATTTACTGAGGAAAATGATGAAATATTACATATCTGTGTGCTGTAAAAGTATGTGAACCTCGTGGATTAGCAAAGAGTTTGAGGGTGAAAATAGAGTCAGGTTGACAATCCAATCAACTGGTTGACAGAAGCAAGCAGTTAATTTGAGGAAACCCACCTGAATCTCAGAGATGAAGCTGGTCTGTGCACGGGAATGGGCTAAAATTGATCAAAGCCAATGTGCAGAACTGATCATCACTTACGGGAAAGGTTTAGCTGCAGTTATTGTTGCACAAGGGGGTCACATACTTTTGCAGCACACAGATATGTAATATTGCATCATTTCCCTCAGTAAATAAATAATCAAGTATAATATCTTTGTCTCATTTGTTTAATTGGGTTCACTTTATCTACTTTTAGGAAAATCTGGTGGTGTTTTAGGTCATATTTATGCAGAAATAGAAAGTTCTAAGGGGTTCACAAACTTTTAAGCAGCACTGTATATTCTTTTCTTTTTTAACTGATCCTGGATTTATGGTGCAACACTTCAGTTTAATTCTATGTCCAGATGTTTGAGCATTTTTGAATTTAGAAAAAGAAGAACAGAAGAAAAAAACGATTTAGCAAATTCTGCTATGATACGATTTCCTTTTGGTTTCAATTTGTGGGCTGGCAATCTTTATGAAACATTATCACATGTTGGTTTAACGCCAACATATCCATTTATGTCAAATCACAAAAAACATATCATTTGAAATTTTTTATTCCTTAGCTCACCCAGACATAGACATTCATAAAGTCTAAAGGTTCCTGAATTTTTGGCCCCAAATGTATTTCTCCATCTTTCTCACCCAGGCATTTCAACAAGCTCATATACTTTGTTGATAGATCTGTTGATCTGTAAAACGGTCAGGTCTTTCAAATGCCCCGGTTGTTAGGTGGGGCAAGTTGTTTCGGAATGTGAGAACAGGTAATGGTGCTTCTCTTTTTTGAAGGGGGTGGGGGGGAGGAGCCCAGTGGTGTGTTTGTGTGTTGGAGGAGACAGCTGCCAGGGAGGGATTTTGAAAGCAGTGAACGAGGAAGACTGCCGCAGTTCACTGGGAGGGCAAACGCGATGTAGTGTAGCATGCCTCTTGACACACACACCCACACACACATGCTGAAAGAGTTACCTCTATCTGTCCTGCCACAAATCTCCCTCCTCTGCCTTCTCAGCGAGCAGAGGCGAGTCTCCGTTTTGAGAAGCTATTACAATCACCATCCAGTCCTCACAAGGGTTCAATTTCATGTCAGACCATTCATTTCCCATGCTTTTCCTGGCTGAAAAAAAGTCTTAGCTCACACTTCCCAACTTACCTGTTCACTCTTTATTTCACGATCAGAAACATCCAGACTTTATCAGGCATGAAGGTCAACTTGAAGACAATGGCTCATGGAGATTCTGACGTTTTCCAATGTTTTCTCGTTTGAAATTTGTTCCTAGGTAAGAACAGAATCTACAAACTGTGAAGCACAATCTTATGCAAATTTTATTGCACACAAGTTTGGGCAAAGTATTAGCTTATTGGCTTTTCGTCTTTTCTACTATTCAAATGTTTCAACTTTCTCATGAAAGAAATTAAGGGGGAAAAAAAGCTTAAGAAAATGGTGAATCTCCGTCTCAAAGTTTGAGGTCTTTTTTTGACCTCTTTTAGTTGGACATAGCTCCTGAGGTTTACCTTTGATTATTTAAGTGAGTGACCACAAAGTTACAACAAAATATGTCCTCACAGTGCTTGGGAATGGCGCCTTGCTCATGCGTACCCCAGTAGTACCTTTACCAGTCCAGGATTCATATCAGAGACTGTTCGATCACGGGGCCAACAACCTAACTGTTACGTTGTCCCAAGTTTATCATCTGTCTGACCCAATCAGGTTTAAGTCCTTATCATTTAACTTCTTATTTTGATTGTCCTAAAAGAGGTGATAGGTGAACCCTTCATTGGAGTTGCTAGCAGAGTTTGATTCAGGATCACAATTCTTTGGAGTTCTTATATCTTTGTTTGGCCTAGTTTTATTCTTACCTTCTTACTTTGATTTGGCTGAAAAACACAGACAGGTTAAACCTTACTTAGAGTTGCTAGCAGGGATCGGTTTAGGATCACAATTCTTATAGTCCCAAAGTTGCTGCATCTTCTATACCTAAGACAGCTCTAATTTAGTTTTTGTAGGATAACTATAGTGTAGCCTGCTCAGACCAAAGGTAGTACAGGTGTTTCAGAAAGTCTGAGCATGGCATTGGCTTACGATGAACTTCTATAGGTTCAAGTTTTTAACTTTTGATTTCTTACTTTGATTTAGCCAAGTAAACCTTACTTGGAGTTTCTAGCAGGGATAGGTTTAAAATTTGTTTGTATTTTTGTAATTTGCTTATATTCCCAATGTTGTTATAATACCTGCTCAGAGAACCCTGAGTACTGCAGGCGTTGCCAAAGTCTGACCTCTGTATTGTAAAGATGCAAAGACATACAGTTGACGTGGATTTAACTTGATGGTTTGATTTAACTGAATAAAACAAATGAACCTTTTTTAGACCCCGTTTACACATAGCCGGGTATCTGGGAAAACGATGATATATATCCGTGTGTTTGCTTTCCATTTACATGAAAAACGGAGGTTTAATTTACTGAAAACCATTATTTCTGAAAAAGTGGAGATTTGGGAAAACTCTGTTTTCACAACTGCATGTAGACAGAGGAAAACAGAGTTTTACGTTTTCAAATGTCATAATTTGAGACAGGAAATGAAACAGTAAGGAATGGAAAGTCGTGTCATTCGTTGTTTTTGTGTTAGGACTTTGATTGGCTCACAATGCTTTATGCTTCTCGTTACACTACCGCCTATATGTTTGGCATGCTCATAATAGCTCTTGACGGCATATTTATGCGGATTCGTGTAAATGAATCCTTTTTGGAAAACAATCTGGTTTGAACAAGGATATTATTGAAAATGGAGAGGGGCAAATAGCCGTTAGAGTTGCTAGCAGGGATCAGGTCAGCAGCACAATTTGTTGGAATATTTGGAGTTCTATATTTGAGCTTTTTTCACGTAGCAGTAATAGAAATGTAGCAGCTTTGGGAAAACTCCAAAACCCCAAATATTCCATAGAACTGGTTCAGGATCGCAATTACTATATTGTATTTTCATTTATTTGAAATACTTGCACATAAGTGCAGTGTAACTTTAGTTCTGAAGGCTTACAACTGAGAGCACAGTGGCATCACTAGAAGGAGATGCTGCCAAGAACTATTTCTGGATTTACAAGAAAATGCTGTAAAGAGATTTGCCCTGCTCATTGAAAGAATTGTCCCAACTGGAGCGTAAAGTTCGAGCAAGTGCCTGACAAAGTCGTTGAAAGGACACTTTTTAACTCTTCTCCCAAAAACCCCACATGGAGATGGGGGGAAGTGGGCAGCAGGACCAGGAGTCTTGTAGGTGTAGACATGTTCTGAGGCAGCGCAGGGCAGTCTAGGTGGGGTTGAATCCATGCTGAGACAGACAGGGACAGATGGGGGGTGGGAGGAAGCTCACAGCTGGTAAAAGAGTCAGCGCCTGGATTTGAGAGCAAGGCGGCTCTTCGTTGACTCCACTCGCCCTGCTCGGAGCCCTCCTGACCCGGTCCTAACCCCTGTGATGCTAACGCTTATTTATTGCCCATTATAACACAATGCTTCATCCTCCCCAGGCACCATCTTGATTTATGCCAGATTCATCACGCCTGGCATCCGCTGTCACACTGCTCCAACAAGGTGTCGTGAAACACACCTTCTGGGAAGTTTGGAACCTGTTTGATCCGTGGGTTTATGTATGGGGCTGAAGAGGATAAAAGATGCAAAAGATGTTATTGCTTATATTATATATGTATTATATTATTACTTGTTATAATAGACGAAGGTGAGTGAGTAGAAAACTCTTCCAGTGAACACCGTAGCTGAGGGGTTAAGCACATGGACTGCTTCTGCTTTTCATATGTGGGTTTGAATCTCAGCAGCGGTCTAAGTGACTGAAACACTGAAACAGTGTGGGTGATCATAAGATTGAGGATTTAAATCTCAGGAAGCACATTTGAGCTGGGCAACGTCCTTGTAACTAGGAAATGGAAGTCACTCTGGATAAGAGCATCTGCTAAATGTAGCAAATGTAAATGTAAACGTAAAACAGAAAGGTTCCAAAAATGATGCTGACCTGATGAGCGGTCAACTAAAAACATTTAGCTTGTGATCCCCTTAACTTATGTTTTGAAACCATCCATTCTGGCTCCAGCTTGTGAAACCAAATCTAAGATGTGGATTGAAACATTCACCCAATTGACCACCCTCAAATCTGAAAATGATCATGACGTAACAGGATAAACTTTATGAATATTCTTACTTTAGATTCTTCTGTTTCGGTACATCAGTGCCTCAGAGGCGAGATATGGTTGAGGCAAGAAAGACACGTAAACACAAAGGTGTCATCCTAGGAAAAGGAGACTAAGGGGCTTGTCGCAGAGCCGTCTGAAATCATACCTCCTAAGTGCCACCATTAACTTGGAGTCAAGGCGTCTACAGGGTTGCTTTGTGCACCCCTGGCCCTTGTTTCCTGCCAGCCCCTTAGATGTGGATTGTCCCAAGGCCTTTGGCAAAGCAAGGAAAGGTGGGGCGGAGTGGGTGGCATTGACAGGACAAGGAGAAAACAGAGGACAATGGAGCAGGAGAGGTGACAGTGAGATACCACCTCCGCTGGAAGCTTGTTCCTGCCATTAAGTCTAGTCACCCAGGCTCTCCCACCACCCCGACTCTCTCTCGTCTTGTTTGTGGCCGGTGCGAGGCCCACAGTAGTGAGACAAGAAGACGCCAAACCCACCATTCGCACTTTCAATTAGGGATGTATTATGTGGGACGACACCTCACCTTCTTGTAAAAAAACTGGAGACAAAGGGGCAGGATGGCATGTTGCCTCCTTTGAACTCCCGCCCTCCCTCTCACTCCATCGCTGGGCTAGTTTGCATTTTACACCAGTGCGAGGACAGTCTGACAGACACACGCTCGGGTCGTAATGATGCTCTGCGTGGGACTGCAGCTTCAGATCTTTGGCCCCTTTGGGCACTATATAGATAGTGTGATCAAAGACGCCCCTCATCAAAAAACGCTTTGATACACCGCGTTTTATGGGTCGCAACTTGGGTTTAAGTTTGGGTTAAGCGATCATTTAGTTCTTGATTGCTTTGTACTCAAACCAATGGAATCAATGGACTTTTTGTGCTACAGTCTTTTGGAATGTTCATACTGGTGTTCTAGAGCACTTGAGTAACTGTACTTATTTACTGCCCTTAGGAATTTGAGAAATGGCATCAAAACAAGCAAATGAAAGCATTAAACTCTAAGAATTAGCTATTTCTTCCAAGTGCTGTTCATGTCAGATACTTAAGTATTTTAATTGAGGACTTTTTATACTGTAGTTATTTTCTTTTTGAGGAATCTTTGGCTTTTGGGTCCTCCATAAACCATAGCTACACACGGTATTAACGCTACCTGCATCTAGTTTCTGAGTGGTCACTAAGTGCACGTTCAAGCCTAATGAAGCCCATCAATCCCTGCCATTGTATGCAATTCCCAATTGTAAGGCCAATTTGTGAGACACATTTTCCAAAATAAGTGTTTCTTTACAGACTTCCATTAGCCAGTCCTTTCAGCTCGGAGACCTCCCACCCTCAGTGTGCTTGGCTGTGCATTCATCATCCATTTTCACTTTTGTTAAGACCGTGCATCAAACGATCAATCATAGGCGAGTGTTTGCTTTAGCATTGCCCATCTTTCATTGTCACCATCAAAGGACTGTCTTGTCTTCTTTGTAGGGTTCGAGAGGAAAAGAGAGTGGGCGGAGTTACAAAGGGGAAGGCAGCCGCATCCAAGCGAAGCCGGCATCGACGATCGTCGGAGATGACGTGTGTCCTCCGAGCTTGGGATTTCTCACCGGGATGCCCTCTGGTTCACCTCGCGGAGCTGCCGAGACCTCCATCCTTCACCATCTGTCACCGGCAGAGACGTTCTGTTTTAGTGCTGCGTGAGCCGAGGGCTGCAGCTCTGAGTTCATCCAGAACTCACATGGAATGCACTTAAACAGCACACACACCATGTGTGAACTCTGCTCTCACTCACCTCAACCTCACTTATTTAATGCTTTTTTCTTCCAGTAAAAAACCTAAAAAATTCTAGGTAGAAACCTCCAAACCTAGCATCTGTCCACTGCTGACCTTTACATAATCATAAAAATGGCTAATCTTTTCAGCAGCGAAGGTGGTGAAAGAGTTCCTAGCAACTGGACCCACTCTTACAAACCTTGGCCAGAGGAGTACTGGGCTACTTTAAAAACAAACTCGCTCAAAACACCCATGAGATGTTTGTCTTAAAACAGCACAAAAATATTACATTTCTACACCATGAGGATTTTATATTTATTTACTCAGTAAAGCATTATGCCGTGGTTTCAGAGTTTCCAAGTTGGTCTTCCAGGACTTACACAACAATGTCAAAGCTAGTTGAGAACATGTCAATGTAAAGCTCCAAGCGGGAGCCATGCCCTGCACCCGGGAGTAGCCCTGAACTGTGGATGAACCCAACAGCGTTCACGAGTGACCGGGCTGCTCTCAAATCAACCACTGCCAATACACTCCAATCCAGCACTACTCATCCACAAAACCTGGGTGTTCAGTGAGAAAGAAAGAAAGAAAGAAAGAAAGAAAGAAAAGTAAAGGCTAATAGGGGTTTCAGCTCCGATTCACGGTGGTCTTTTGGCAAAAATGGTGGACAGCTAAATCCAGATGATACCGGGGAGTCCCATCTGCCACTCCCAGCAGATTACCAAAAGGAAAAAGGTGATGTGGTGAGTTTAGAGTTTAGCATTCTTAAAACCACAGTCCACAGGACAACCAACTCATAAACAGGAATGTTGCTCATGTTAAATCCATATCAAGCTCGAACCAATGGAGGGGATTTTCTTCGCGATTATGTAAGGAGGCCGGGGGGCAGTTTCTCTTCAGTCACCTCCACCACCCACTGTGCAGCTGAACTGACCCTCCACCTGCCCTTTGTATCCCTGAGAGCCTTCAGCAGTCCCTTCTTGTCAACCAATTAAGAGGTGGATTGAAAACCAATAGTTTAGGATTTCCATTTGCTGGTTTCATGATTGTCAGGCTGGTCTGCTCAACCCTTCAATCCTAATCATGGTCGTTTTTCAAGATCTTAGGTGTGATTTGATGATAACCACTTTTTTAAGAATCCGTACAAACTATTAAGTTAGTAGTTTATGTTAGTACCTTTTATGACTCAAATTTATGGCATTTGGCAGATGCCCTTATCTGAGAAATTGCCATATATTTCAAATATTTTCAAATATGTTTATTTACAAAGACTGGTATTTTCAATTAGCAGTTACCTCTGATTGTTGCATTGGCAGAAGTGGCATCTGATAGGCTGAATAACAGCATGCTCTTGGCAGCTTCAAAGGATAGAGCCCACCTTGGCCAAGATGGAAGCTGTAGCGTAGCTTCTTTTAAACATAAGTAGCTTGTAGCTTGAAAAGCTACTGTTTAAATGTAGCTTCAAACAACCCCGTCTATTTCTTAATTACTAATTTCCTATACTAAGGGGCCCAATGGTGGTTCCTGGGATTTGAACCTGCAATCTGATGTAAGTGCTTAAGTCACTGCGCTATCGCCACCAACAGTTTCGCAGTTGTAGAACTTCTCATGACTTCATAATTTCAAGGTTCGTCAGACCACGTGAAACATTCTTTGCTGCATTATAAGCTATTAAACTTTCGTTGCACCTGCAGCACAGGAAATCAAGACTGATCAAGGCACCGTCAAAAGTTTGAGCCAGTGGAGGAAACCTTTACTCCACCTGGTGGCTTTTAAAGCAAAGTCTGTGCTGTTATTTGGTGGGTGGGAGGGTTGATGGGAGGCCACTCAAGCAGGGAGATAAGGGGGGGGTGCTTTCAGCACAGGGGAGCCGCTGACAGGATGCTCCATTACACGGTGTAATTACAACCAGAAGCCACGGCGAGTGTGAAAGCGACTGATAAGATCGGGTCAAGCCCGTGGCCAGGAGTTCAGCAGGAGGGGGGCTGGGGGGATGGAGGGGAAAGGGGAGGGTGAGGGATTTGCTTCTGACATGTTTTTGTTGACCCGGCCCCTTGGATCGCTGTTCGCATGCCTGAGTCAAGCAGCATCAACATCTCTCATCCAGTTTTTTTGGAGTGTTTGTGAGGACCTGATTATTACAGCTTGAAGACAGGGATAGCTGTAGTCCCTACAAGGAAAAGATTTGCCTTTGGTTACAGATGATAGGGTTAGGAGTAGATATAGAGCTGTTTTGGTCATTATGGGAGATAACGGAGGGACCTCAAAAGGATAGCGAGAATGGCTGCTATATGAACAATATTTTAAAGCATCGGTTGAAAGGAAAACTTTTGTGACATCATTTTAATAGATTTTACCAAACACAGGTAGTAGTGTTTGGTAAAATTTCTGCAGACAGTCCTCATTGAGATTAAACCCTGCCTGTTGCTTAGAATGATTTAAGTTCAACAGGAGTCAACAGACTTGTATTTCTAGAAGAATATTTGTAAAGTCTTTTTAAGCAAAACCTAGCTTAAAAAGAGCATGTTGAAACATTTTCATTAAAGTATTTTTGTCAGATCTATTAAAGTAATTAAAGCACCAACTGCTACACTTATTATAGTCAGATCATTAGCTTCTATCCAAATAATTTAAAATAAGAATACTGTATATGAACAACATATTTTTTACTAAAATTGGGTAATATTGATGCATATCATATCTTGGTAATTTGAATCTTCAGTCAAATCTTTCAGCTCTAATATCAGGACATGGCACCTGCTGTATCCTAGTATATAAACATAAGAACGGCAAGCACAGGTGAGTGTATCCTTGCACTTTTAACCCATGTCATTCCACCAAACATGAACACACACACACACACTCCCCTCTCCTTTTCCATGGAGGAGAGGGAGGTCGGCAAAGGGGCAACCACAGGAAACCTCTCTTTTTTTGCCCTCCACTTACCCTGGCCCCCCCTCAGTCCCAGCCCTTGCGACACGCGCTGATTCCGCCATCAGATTTGTCCATTTTATTTTGAGGTCTCGACCCCAGCACCTTTGGGAATGTGAACTTTTTTCCATGTTTATTGGTGCCCATCAGCAGGCCGAGGCTCGTGAAGAACAGCTGTGCACAGAGTTCGCATGTGTTTGTGCACAAGGGGGACACAAAAAAATACTCCATTTGGGTAGCATTGCTCTCGTTTAGCAACAAAACCCCACAAGGCTTGTTCTTTTCTTTGGGTTCACGTACAGGACGCCCATACGTTCACACTTTGCACCGTACGACCTCGCAATCTGTCGCCTCTGCCATTTCCACCCCCTGCTTGAGTTTTAGAGGCAAAATGGAGAACAAATCGGGGTAGGGGCATCACCACCTGGACCTGCTGTGTCCTACTGTTAAACAGAAATTGATCGAGGTAGCTGGTCACGATCTTAAAAAGGTGCGGAAAACTTTAACTCTTGTTGCTGACACTGGATACATTGTTTGTTGCACATCTTGGGGTCTGTCCGGTTTGATTAGTGTTTCTTTTTCTGTCTTGCGTCAACAGTAACTAGCAAACAATCTCATGCTACTTTTTGCAATCAGTGGGGCGTTGGTTCTGAAGGATCTCGTACTAGACTGGACAATATATCAAAAATGTATCAAAACCAACAATCAGAAACTCTATTTGGTGTAGTCAACAAACTTGAGGGGAATGTGTGTA